>SNQJ01S0040835.1:83533-100592 GCA_010110895.2 Picea sitchensis
AACTTCCTCATAACTTCAAATAAAAATTCATGTCTGACTCTATCAAAAGCATTAGCGAGATCCAGTTTAATGACCATACCTTTTTCTTTCCTTAGAACGCTGGAGTGAATCGCTTCTTGAACCAGGATGATGTTGTCGACGATGTGCCTCCCTTGGACAAACCTGCCTTGATTTTTAGGAACGATGAGAGGGAGAGCTGCCTTGAGGCAATTGGCTATTACTTTGGCAAGAATTTTATAGCTTGTATTGCATAAAGAGATAAGTCTGAATCGGTTGAAGGAAATTGCTCCTTTTTCTTTCAGGATGAGTGCCAGAAAGGAAGAGTTGGTGCTTCCTCCCAGCTTACTGGCCTGCTGTGACTTTTGAATTATTTTGGTTAGATCCTTTTTAATTATTTCCCAGCACTGCTGATAGAATCTAGCAGTGAACCCATCCAGTCCCGGTGCTTTATCTGGGTTCATCTGATCAAGGGCCTCCTTTATCTCTTGCTGCGTTACCTCTCTTGTCAGCCTGCTATTGATATCTTCGTTTATTAGCCTTGGAATAACCGTGAAGGGGTACCTTTGCTGGTCCAAAGTCAAGTCTTTTGGGTCTATGTATAGCTTCTCAAAAGATTCATAAGCTGCTTGTTTAATGCCCTCTGGATCTGCAATTTTTTTGTTCTGGACTTGAACTTTCGTCACTGCCTTATATTGTTTCCTTACTTCCGCTTGTTTGTGAAAGTAGGTTGTGTTACGGTCTCCTTCTTTCAGCCATAAGCTTATTGACTTCTGCGTCCAATAGTTTTCCTCCATTCTGCAGGCTTGGTGCCATTGCCTTTGAAGGTTTTCCTCCTATTGCAAAATTGCCGGAGTGATCTCCTTCTGTTCCATTTCCAACTGATGGGCCTCGAGATGGCTCTGGGCTGCTAGGCGCATTGCTATTGGGCTTGGTTGGCTCTTTGCCCAAAGCTTCAGAGCGAATTTCAGCCTTTTAATTTTTCCCTCCCAAACATAGAAAGCTGAGCCTTGAACTATGGTGGCCCATACTTTTGTTACTAGATCTATGAAGCCTTTGTCATTTATCCATTTTGGGTTGAATATGAAGGGGATGGGCCCTCTGACTTGGTATTTTTTTATTTCTAACCGTATCGACTTGTGATCAGAAACACTGTGGGGCAGAATTTTTGCTTTTGCTTTGAGTCCTAGTAGCAGGAGGGAGCTTTGTACGAGGAATCTGTCTAGTCTGGCAGCGATGTGCCCAGGACCAGTCCTCTTATTGGTCCATGTGTAGCATCCTTTGACTGGTTTAATATCAAGGAGGTCCCAGGCTGATGCTAAGTCCTCTACCCATTCTCTGGTCGGATCTCTCACTATAGAGCCGCCCCTCTTCTCTTCCTGTGCTAGAGTTACATTTAGATCTCCTCCGAGGATGATATTGGTGAGATTTTTTTGTTGGAGGTAGTCCTGTAAGGACTCCCAACAATGTTTTTTTCCCCCAAAAGTTGTGGAACATAAATATTAAAGATGCTTACTTGGCAGCCCGTGTCTTTGTGGAGAAATTTGGTGTGAATCCAATGCATGCAAGTGTCAGAGCTGAGCATGTCTATTTTGGAGGCATTCCACATTGTGCATAGCCCTCCTGAGGCGCCCTTGGTATTTCCGGCAACTCCATGGCTTCCTTTCCAAACATTCAACAAGGATTTGAGCGCATCATGCTGACTCATTTTGGTCTCCTGGAGCAGTAGGATACTTACTTTCGAGGTTTTGATTATATCTTTAAGCGCTTCTTCCTTCTTTTTGCTGCCCATTCCCCTACAGTTCCAGGAGGTTATAATCATTATAAATCTTGGGGGGAGGGATGGCCTCCTTGGGAGGCTTTGGCCTGCTTCCGTGTGTTGCGAACAGTCATCAGCTGTTTGATGGCGGGTTGTGACCCATTGAGCACATCTTTGTAGGCTTCCTGGTCCCTCTCATCTTTTTTTTATTTCCGGCCTCTTCCCATTTTCTTTGGGGTGGCCCATACCTCATTTGCTTCGTCTGAGTCGCTGCCTATGGAGATCTCCCCTTCCTCTATGTTCTGACTGCCTTCCTACTTTTGGGGGGAGTTATTTTGCGTCCCTTCTGCTTATGTTGGCTTGTTCCCCTTGTCTTCAGGATTATGACCTTCCTTTCCTCCCTCTTGAACTTATTTACTTGGATCTTGTTCTCTTTCTTCCGCTTCTTTAGCTAGGATTCTGAAGTTACTCTCCATTTCTTTGGTTCCCAAGGATTTGGCTTTCTGTGGTTCTGTATGCTCATTTCTTTGGCCTCTTGCTTTTGATCTCCCTTTCTGGGCCTGCTGCCAGCCTTCGTCCCCTTCTTTTTCTGTTGGGGGGGGGGGTTTGGACAGTTTCTTTGGAAATGGCCATATTTGTGGCAACCTCTGCACTTGAACGGGAGTTGTTCGTAATCCATATTTTGGAAGTGTTTCTAGTTGCCAACCTTCAACTTTATTACCTTGGGTAGACCTACCTCCAGATCAACCTCCACACAGATCCACGCACAGGAGTACTAGTCTCTTGGTTCTTCTCGGTCAATGTAGCGACCAATACCATTACCTATTTCCTGAAGCGAGGAGGGGTTCCAGCAATTAATCGGCAAGTTGGGGAGTCTTACCCAGACCGGGACATCCTTGGGGACTTCTGAAGTAGGGTCAAAATTCGAGGTCCATCTGTTTAGGTATAGCCCTTGAGTGCCCATGAAGTAAGGGCCATTTCTGAAAATCAAATCTCTGTCCTCCTGGGAGATAAATTCGAAAATAAAGTATCCTCGCCCGACCGCATAGAAAGTCACACTATTTGTTATCAGAGGCCTCCAGTTTCACTGTATCTAGTTGTCTGTGGATCTGGTTGAGGGCCAGAGTCCCATAAACTAGTCGATAAATCACCGTTCAGAGAGGGATAGGGCGACTTTCATTGGATGTTCAGGAGGAAGGTCGATCTCTGGTATATCATCCAATTTCTTGACAAAACTCGGAGCTTCTGAGATGGTCGACTTCTTGCTGTAGGCTTCTACCAGGCATCGAAAGGAGGTGGAGGGGGAAGGAGGGGGCGACGGCTCCCCTCCTTGGGCTTCCATTGCAGCACACACAATAACCCTAACGTAACCAGAGCTAGGTCAGGGGCGCGCACACGATCTTATGAATCATAATTCTGAATATTTCTTACAACACACTTGAAGGTCCAATTCTAGTCTCACTCGGTGAACTTCTAAGTCTTTGGGACCTGGATTTTTCCTCCAACAATTTGTCGGGTGGAATACCCTTATCACTCATATTTTATTGTTTGTTACAACAGTAGGCATCACTATTTATTATATCTTTCAATAGTGCCATACTTGAGACCTCCTTTCCTGCAATACTCCCATCTTGCATCCAACCAAATATATTGTTAGTATTTCCTGTACAGTAAACTTTAATTATGATATTTACAAAGGTCACAAAGTGATCTCAGAATTTCTTACACTTAACAATTCAATCATTTCTACCAATCCATTTATTAATTGGAATAGGACTATCATTTCTTGCATAAGTACTATCATAAAACACAATTTTCTTTCTTCTAGACATCACTATTTTAATTACTCTATTTCCCTAACAGAGATTTTCTATAGTCCATCCCTATGTGACTACTTTAACCTGTAAGTTGCAATGTCTTATAGCCCTTGAAATGTTCTCAACTTCATAAGTTAGTAATAGTTACATGATTTCATATGTTATAATAATCATTTCTATGAATATATATTATATTCCTTCATTCCTCAAAAGGAACTCTATAATTCCTTTAAGCATACACAACTCTATATTATCATGTTGCATGTGTGAAAATCTTCCACTTTCATACTTTCATGATCTATTCATGCATACTATTCAATTCACCCTTTCATTGGCTTTAGAATGCCCTTTTCTAAGTCATGCATCCCACCATACTAAATTATAAGGTTTGGCCAATTCCTCAACACATCATCCATACACTTCCTATTTCTTGCTCAATTATTTGGATGTCTTCCTTTTTGACCCAAAAAGTACACCAAGAATATAATTATGTGGTGTTGTTCATTGTGAGAAAAAATATTACAGTCTAAGCATTATTTATAAGTAGGAAGTTCATTGGATACTTGTGTGGCACTATATCCTTTCCATATCTAATCATGTTATGGTCTCACGCATGACTAGATTTACTAGAATTCATTTCTATAAAAAGGTCATACCCCTTTATTGCTTTGGTTAGTAACCCATAACCAACAAATTTATGACATGATATCATGTCACATGTATGCATTCAAAGATAAACATTTTTTATAATTATCCTAGGCCCCTGGACTTTACCATACCAACTGACATACAATTATTTTTAATGCATTAAAATCCCACATAATATCACTTTACAAATAACCTATGGCTGAAGGAATTATTTCCTAAACCCCCTTCAAAAGTTATGTAGCATAAATACATACAGTTCATACCTTCATAGATTTCATTAATGAATTTGATGCTACATGATTATTTTGTATCAATAGGAACTTTTGTGCATCCTTCACCAACCTCTTAATCAACACTTCAACTTCTTGTTACTTCCTTCATATGGATGAATTCTATATATATATATATATATATATATATAATTTACATTCACTAACATGTATCTATATGCACTAATAATTCATCCTTAATATGCTTATAAATGCATATGCATTTCATATTCCTGTGTTATACATAACTGTCCAAAAGACCATATCATAATTGTTGTTATAGTAATTGAAACAACCTCTTTCTTCCTTTACAAATCTCTTTGGGGTTCCTATTTGTCCTCAATTCTCCATGAATTATTGTATCCTTTTGTACTCTTACTGAAATCATTACACATGATTAGCTTTGTCTTGAACATTTTTCCAACCCAACCACTCTTGTCTACTTTTGCATTTCCAACCATGATCTCATATTGAATTTGGATATTCAACATCCATTTACTTTACTGGACCAAACTGATTCAACTTGCCCTCTCTAAATACTTCATCTCTTGTGGTTTCTTGCACCATTCTCTTCTCCTTTGTTGTTCCATTTGGGTCTCAACTTGACTTCCTAAGTCAATATTCCTGCACACTAAAATTATGCACATATGATCTCTTCTCCTTTTGGATTCATAGATATCACCTTGGAGTAATCAAAATTACCTTTACCCGACAGGGATGATTTTAAGGATGGAAATTTATATTAAAACATAGAACATGAGATAATATTACTAATCCTTAATATGCAAAATGTAAAATTTTTGGAGATAGTTTTGTAAAAATATTCAAATTTCTAAGGATTTTATATAGTTTCTATAACATTTTAGATATTTCTAAGGTAAAGTAATTTTATTCTATGGAATTTAGGCGAATTGTTTTTAAAAAAAATGGTAATTGGTGAATCGTTTTTTGGGAAAACCATGGAAAATTATCCCATTGGAGAAATTTATCCCCTAAAATCATCTATGTTGCCTGAAATCATGAACTCTAGTGGGGATTCTAGCCTCCTGGAGTAACACCAATGACTCATTTCCACTTGATATGGGTTCTCTTAAGGATCTATCACTTTTTCCTTCCTTGTCAAGCATAGAACCATTTTATTATTCATGTTTCCTTATTGATTTCCCCTAAAAAAATCAACTCAATTCTTGAATCCCTTTGTATTGTCATCCTAATATACCTTAGGAATGTACTCAACACTTTTTAACTGTAGCCAACATTCTCTACATGCATCCTCAATCTCCTTTTTATTATTTTCATAGTTATTTGAATGTTGTAAAAGACTCTAAATAACTTGGTATCCACATAATGGTACCTTTCTCACTATCTTCGATTATTCTTGCACTTCATCCAAATCTAGTAGGCACTTAGATTTGTGTAATGCCTCTCCCATAAGTGTGGTTACATAATTCTATAACTATTCGACACACAATGCATTTCTTTATTCATATTCTAGCACTCCTAACCATACATGCAGTTTCATTACTTCACCTCGAACATTCTAACATTCATACCATGCTTCCACTACACTAATCTGATAACAATAGTGGAGGCACTACCCAAAAACTGTATGATTAATCCTTGTAGATGTTTCCCTCATCTCCATGTATACACTCTATTTTTATTTATCAAAAGAACAATAACTTGAGAGATAAATCCTTTTAGAACATATATTCCCACAATGTATTTCTTTATATTTACATTGGTATCCTTCAGAGTGAATGTAATTTCATTACTTCATCCAGTAAATACTTTAGTCTTGCACCTTGAATCCACTGACCACTTAGATTAACATAAGTGGGTCTCTTATAGTGACTTCCTTAACACATGCATTAACATCATCCGATATTTCCCTTCCATATTTCCATGCTTTGGATCTCCATGTGTACCCATTGCACATGCATTATCATGTATTGAACATGGATTTTCTACTCAACATCCCCATTTGGTTTTCTAATATCCCCTATGGAAATTAGGGATGATTTTAAGGATAGAAATTTATTTTTAAATGTAGAAACCTTGGCGAATAATACTAATCCTTCATATGTCAACTAGAAATGTTTGGCGATATTGTTTTAAAAACATTCAAATTTCTAAGTATTTTATATAGTTTTTATAAAATTTTGGCCATTTTTGAGGTAAAATAATTTTATCCTATAGAATTTGGGTGAATCATTTTTAAAATAATGAATCTCATTTTTGGAAAAACCATGGTAAATTAGCCCATGAGCGAAATTTAGCCCCTAAAATCATTGAGAAATATGATAGAGAAATAAAGGTTTGTCGTCCAAAATATTATTTCTAGTTGGGTAAATATGTCAAACACTTTGTATTCATATGTTTTATATACTCCTCAACAGTTTGCAAGTGTTTCTCCAATGGAAAGTTTGTCAAATTAATTGAAAACCACATAAGCATAAGAAATAAGAGCCAATGATGGTATTTTATTATGAGTGATGAAAAACAATACAATATACTCCTACAATAATAACTAATGGCTACTATGCAGGAGGAACAAGCTCCTAAGAACACACATAACAATCAAAACCTGGAATAATGGTGCCAATGTCTCTACTGAAGATGATGTTTCTCTATGAAAAAATAGAACAGGGTTGGAAACCCTCCCAAATCTGAAAGACTTATGCGATATTCCTCCTTTATGCCTCTGCTCATCCCTACAACCAATCAACCACCCATACATTGTGCGTCTCTACGAGTCTGCAAATATCCTCACTTGGAAAAGATGGATATCCAACAGTTCCTTATGTGACCAAGATGCAAAAACAATGAGGGCCTCATGGGACACCTATTACTCAACCTACAGGGGTGCCTTAAATCTATTTCTTTGAAACCCTCTGGAAATATATAGAGTTTTGAGCTTGGCCTTGTCTAGGAAACTTCATAACCCTCTAGTGAATTTTGGTATCCCTCCAATAGTAGGCCAAACTCCCAAGGAATATCCAATGAAGACCCTGTATGGATCCTCCTCCTTATTATCTAGATCCAATGTAAATCTTGGATGGATTCCCCTCTTATCTAGCTAGGGTGGATATTGCACCACCAAAACCAACCCAATAATGGAATGGTTTTCCCGAATACCCAAATGAAAATGGTGGCTACAAGAGCACTCAATCAGATATAAATCATAATGACAAGAATTGAGAGGTTACCCTTATTTTATACTTTTCTACCCCCCTTATAGATCCTTCCTCCATGCCTTCTAGAACATCCCCTTTTTGGACTAACTCAATTCTTCTAGAATTCCCCCCTATTGACTAAATCAAATATAACCGTTATCTTCCCTCCAATTCTCACTTTAGGATTAAAAGTCACTTTAATAATAATTAAGTAACTTATTAATCTAAAGTTACTTTGATTTCCCTAATGTCACTTTAATAATATAATACCTCTTAACTAAGTGACATTAAATGACCCCCTTTTTTTTCTCTTTTTCTCCACTGACAAGCCACATAAGTCCCTTCTACTACAAAACAAGGGAACCCAAAAGTGGGGACATGACAATATGCACAAATGTCATCTAGAATTATTTTTCTAGATGATAGTTCCATGGATAATATTCCATTTTTCTCATTGAGTCTAAATTTCTTCAGTTGGTGACTTCCTCAAACAATCAATGCACATTTTGAAGAACTATCCATGTCTTGATCCTGTTATATGCAAAAACACCTTGCATATGCTTTGTTTTAGTTGTAAACCTAACATGTCCTGTTAGCAATGAGATTCACACTCACATGTCCATGAGTGAAATCCCAATACCCATGAGAATATATAGATAATGTTTATATCAAGGTGACAAATCGATGAGGAAAACTCAGAAAAAGTGTCAGTCACATCAGGAAATCCTAAAGTATAGACCAACAAGTAAGGCTTTAGACAAATTCAAAGGGGGGTTCTAAAGATTAAATGAGGGTGGAAGATCAGATAAGAAGTGTGGAATATATCTATCATCTACATCAGGAAGCATGGTAGTTATATGAATAAGACTCTATGAAATGAGAACCTCTCAATACAGAGAGTGAAGCTAGAGAATTTTCTTTTAATTTTGATGGAACCAAAACTAAAGTTGGGATACTTGAACTTGAGGTATCTAAAGAAACCATAGAAACAACTATTGAGATACAAAATACTCGTGAAAGGTGTTTTAAGGCCATGAACCTAAATGCATCCTTCTCCAAAGAGTTCCTTAAACCAAAATATTAGGGAGATAATCTATCAAAGGGAGTGCCCAAGAGCCACATGATTGAAGGATTTGATAAGATGATAAGGGTAATCCAAAGATATTTCACCTGTGAGGGTAGGTTCAATATGATTTATCAGTACCACATTATACTTTTGTTGCACCTCACAGGAAAAGACCTCATGAATATACCTTTCTATTTGTTTAGAAGCATTGGAAAAATGGTTGATAGAGTCCAGAATAACTCCAAGGCAATTGACACAAGTGCTTTTCACTCAGGGTGGATCAAAATGATTGTGATGGAGGGGTTAAGGAAGAAAAACATTGTCTAGGAGAATTTCATTGCCTCTGCACACTTTCAATTGAATGTTTCTCCTACCCCACAGTCCAAGGTACAAATCCCTCTTCAGGATGATAGCACTGTACACATAGAGATGAGAAAGAAGAGGAAGAGAAAAGGCATTGTTAAAAATAATGAAGAAAATAAAGAACATGAAGAATAAGGGGGATCTCATTACTCTCCACAAAGGGAGGTTTCACCCAAACCATCTCCATAGTCAGCAGAAATTCCATCAACTAGAGCCACATGCACAAAAGGAAGGCGTTACTTTTCCCCTCACCAACTATTGCAGTTGAAGCTAGAGTTAGGAGGCCTTTCACTAGGTCATCAAAAAATAAAGAAAGTATTGTAAAGGAAGACAAAGGGGAAACTCTCATCAAAAGAAAAGGTAAAGGTAAAGTTGAAGCTATTGAAAATCACATTGATTTTATATACATAACCACTCCTCCAGACAACCATACCCTCAAAAGGATGAACATACAAATTAAAGAGGCTATAAATGAAATTGCTAACTTGAAGGGAGAATGGTTGGTTGAAAGGAAGAAGTTGAGTGACCTTATGGATATGTATAGGGAAACTATTTGTTGTTGGGAAAATCTCCCTACGGACTAGCAAATAGAGTTCAGACTTTGCATGCAGATATGACCGAAGAAAAATTACTTTCTACCTTCATCCCTAGATTTAAATCCCCTTTTCTTAGTAAATGCATGGAAAGATCAACCTACCTCGTTCCCGACGTTTGATGTCAATCCTTCGTTGTGGTTGATTACTTGTTCGCAATACCCCTTCCAAAGCTAATCTGCATCCAAGACAAGCAACAACTATGCATGCATACTACTTATATACTAACGGGTTATAAATCCAAACATATACTAATCAAACTATAAACAGTTCATGAATTGGGACGGGAAAATAATTTTCTTTATTACTTAGAATGAGTCAACTTACAAAAGTTGAGACCGCCCACTGCTCCTCGAACCTGATCCTGGGCTCCTCTTCTTCTGTCCTCCAACTGCTTTGCTTTGAATCTCCTTTGGCACAAGGAAAGGCTAAAGGGTTGGAAAAATGGGAATACGTAAATGGGAATAATTTCTTTGCTATATTTTTCCCTCTTCCAAATAGGACCCCTAACTCTTCTTTTATAGGGTAGAAGGAGCTAGGTATTTGGACAACCCCTCGACCATGCATGGTCAGGAGTTTCAGTTAACTCACCCATAGATTTTGTGTTTCATCAGCAAATTTCCTTTTTTCTTTCTTTTGTCGGCCCACGCGGGCTGTTTTGGGTCAGCCAGTATGTACACGCGTGCAGTAATGGATTAGGGCACGTGGGCCTTTATAAAAGAGTATTTTCAAAGAGTTGTTCAGCAATGCTTTGACAAAGAAGGGATATGAGTTGGCCTGATGCCAGGTAAGCATGTGTGGTGCAATTTATGGTTATAACAAATGCCCCCTAATGTGTGAGGTCAGAAGAGAATTTGGTGGCCGAAATACATTACCAATCTTTACTGATGTGCCGAGCGATTGAGCCCAAGGATCAGGAATCGGGAGGTGTCGTCTGCAAAATAACAAATGTCTCACCGAGGCGGGCATACCCATGCTCGGGATAAAATAGAACCATGGCTACCAATCAAATACATTGTAGATCCAGGTCAAATAACTATAAAGAGTAGCTGCAAACAATACACAACAGAGCTACATCTCGAAATCAGAAAGATATGCAGATATAGTATCCATATTCCAGAAGCTGATTCATTCTGATGGCTGGAGATGAGATCTTCAGAGCTCGAGAAACAACTTCAAAATATTCAAAACTTGGGTAGGAGTGTAATATGAGTGTACAACTACACTACTGAGAGGTCTTCGATGGCTCATCGGTCATTGACTTGATAATCTTGATGATCAGACTGAAGGCTTCAGTGATTTTGAACAAGGACTTGATTGGATGTTTAGGATGGCTGGGTATGAGGACAAGAGACATATTGCAAAGGGGCTAACTCAGGCTTGGTGACAAAATTCCCTTGGACAATAGCACGACAAATGATGAGACTTAGGCAGCATGTATGTTAATCATAAGTCTACAAATCAGGAGTCAACACAAACTCTCCATATGTTTGGAAGGATAACCAAACAGTGGAGGACACAACTCTATATAGGGAGAAAATATTCCTAAGGTCGTACTACATCCCATAGTCTGATGAACAAACAGACAGATGTGCTTTATCCAAGGGTGACTCATTATGCTGCCAATAAAGAAAATACTTTTCCCTTCCTATTTTTGGGGTATATTTGATTTTTTTGTTCTTTTCAATAATTTTGGAAAAAAGAATAAAGGAATATTACATTACAAAGGAGGAATGAGTGTTGCAAACATACAAGATCAAGGCACAAGGATAATACTAATGTTCTAGTAGCATGATACTCGGGAAAAATCCTCCAGGGGCCAAAGGTGTTAAGATGCAAAAGCAAACTGTTACAAGGCTGGCGTATAAGGTATGCAAACGTGGTTAACAAAACACACAATGGTAACGTTCTTGGATGTAAGTTTAACAAGCCCAGAGAAGGTAAGCTCGGTGGTTTTTCATATTTAGAGTCTAAAAAAACATAAAAGGAGAATCCATTGAGGTACCTTTTTCGAAGGTAATCTAGTCAGTTCGAAAAAGGGGTAAACTAGCACCGACAAGACATCTATTCAAAACCATTTTAACGAGTGTGAAAAGGACAAGATCACTCGGCTACTTTTTCATTTTTAAGGAGTCTGAAAAAATCTTAATTATGGACTCCGTCAGGAATATTCTTCTGGACAAATTTAACGAGTGTGAAAGAATAAGGTCACTCGACGATCTTTTCAATTTTAGGTAGACTAAAAAGAGCTTAACTATGGACTCCATGGGGGTTCCTTTTTTGTAAGTTTAGTCCCTCAGGCCCGAAAAAGGGATAAAATTATACCTGAGAGTACTCTTCTATAGAGATGAAGTTCCATAGAGTATACCTTTTTTCGTACAGTTGACCGTCCGGACCGAAAAAGGGGTAAACTACCGTCGGACAGACGTGGCTTCAAATTTTAGTTTAACGAGCATGAAAGGCCACAATATCACTCGACAATCTTTTCATGTTTAGAGGGTATGAAAAGGGCTTAAAAGGAGACCCATTATTTTTTGGGAGTCCTAAGGGTGAGATCAAGAGCGAAGAAGAATCATGCAAATGAGGCTCAAACTCATATTCAGAAAATACTATAAGGACTCCCGAGCCTACAGTGTTTTAGAGATGGCATGGACACCATAATGCAACCAGGACCTACCTAGGGCATCCATGTTCTGGTAATCTCTACCACCAAGTTGTGACACTTCTAAAGCAGATATGATGGTTCTGTGTCACAACCTGATGGGATCAATCCTATGGCAGAGGAAAAAGACAATGAGACACAAACGTCGAGGTAATAACCTAACCTATATGCTCAAGTTGATTTTTGGAAAAAATTTCATGGACCGTCGAAATTTCCTCAAAACACAAAAAAAGTGTCCCAATACCCGATCAAATCCCTCCCATATAACTCTTGAATCACTCTAAATGGTTTTTGGTATAAAGAAACTGATAAGGGAGGCCAAAAAAGTGACAAAAAGAGGCCAAAAAGTCTATAAATAGAAGTTGGCAGCTCATTATCACCATTGTTGATTTGGAAATTGACTCTAGAGCCAAAACACCCCCTTTGATAAAAACGGTGATTCCGGGAGCTACAGTGGATGAAACGAACTTCCGCTTGGACCAAGTAAGTACAAACTCCCCTATCTAGCTATTCAATTATTTATTTTTTCTTTGGATTTCATTTTTTGGGTGGGTGTCGACCTTTAAAAGGTTGGCCCTAGGTCCACGCAGGTTGTCTCTAGACAGACCGCCTGTACACTCGGGTAGAGTAAAGCCTGCATGCGTGTACACGCGACTGTCACCTAGACAACATGCATGGACCCCCTTTTATAGATAAAATAACCAAACAACCCTTACTAACCCTCCTGAACTTTGTTGTGTTGGCAAGATGTATGTCCACTAGAGGGAAAGGAGGCATGAAGCAATTAGTGAGTTGGTTGCAGGAGA
This sequence comes from Picea sitchensis, assembly GCA_010110895.2. Taxonomy (NCBI): domain Eukaryota; kingdom Viridiplantae; phylum Streptophyta; class Pinopsida; order Pinales; family Pinaceae; genus Picea; species Picea sitchensis. The sequence continues at coordinate 96,690 of SNQJ01S0040835.1, forward strand.
TCCGAATGTCGTGGCCGCATTGATGCAATGTGGTTTTCTTAAGTTCTTCCTGTGTCCGTTTATGCGAGTGCAACAAAGGCTACTGAATACCTTGGTTGACTATTGACACCTTGATGTAGAGGCCTTCATGCCAGAGGGGCAATCACTGGTGTCCACCACCGAGGATATCTATTTTTTGACTGGCCTCTCAAGGAGAGGGGAACCAGTTAATTTCAGGACGTTTCCATCGGGGCCGCATAACATAGTGGAACTGACATCCTTGCACTGTGAGGCTAGGACAAACCATTTGACCTCCTAGGTGCCCATAAGTAAGATTACTAACCTATCACTTCAAGTGATATTATTGCTTATTGGGCGGATTACCGGTTCAGTGGCCTTACATTAGGCATCTCGCGCACAGATGAACTATGTTATCCAGTGCTTGAATGCATAGATTTTTTATTGGAGTACCACACTACTAGAGTGTATGAAGAGGCAATTGGCAGATTTCCGGCAACGGACATAGAGGAAATTTGGGTTCAGGATGATTTTGTGTTTATTCTTTTTCAAGAGAGTTCTGATCTTTAGTCCTTGGGAAGTGGTATGAGGACATCAGGCCTCTTTTCCTACAGTATGTAGATGGGCAGTATTACTGCCACGACAGGGTGGTGGAAGGACCAATGAGTCCTTCGATGATGACTTTTTTACATGGCTGTCACAGCAGATCCCTATGATCGAGGATTACCCATATGCAGGGATATATTTTTCTAGAGATCCTGAGATACCTGTGCCTCCTAGTGAGGAGCGAGGGGAGATGGGTAAGTCTCCACCCTTGTAGATTTTTTTGTTGTATATGTAATTTTTATGCCATTTTTGTTATATATACCACTTTTTTTTATATGCTAGAGTATTTGATGGATATGCGTTTGTTGCATGCAGATGTGGGACCTGTGCGACCTGCCAATTATGCACGGAACAGGTGTTGTCCTCAGCCAGAAGTCGTAGCTACCGCTGTCAGGGCACCAACAGTAGCAGGAAGCCTCCCAGCTGGGGAGGCTGAGAGGGTACTTAGACAAGTTGAGTGGAACTTTACTGCACTCACTTGCACAGTCTCGATGGAAGAGATAGAGGACCTACCACCATCCATGCAGCCTCATGTAGTGGGGGCACCTCGGACGTGGGTCTGATTGTTTAGGCATTTAGCCCATGTTGTGGACCAGTATAAGAGGGCCCATAGGCCCTGAACCTATTTATACTTTTTACGTGTCACAAGCACTACTTGTATTTATTTTTTGAGGGCATAAGCCCTGTGACTCGTTATTGGTCCTATTTTTTAGGAGCTTGCATCCATCTATGTACTCTGGTTACTTTATGATATTATATATGTTTTTTTGATCTTTTGTGTCTTATGGATCTCGTGTGAAAAAATGTATTTACATGTTTATGTCAATGTTCTTTCATATGTGTGCAAGATGCCAATCTAAAATTTGATTAGCTAGAGTATCTGTAATTTGGTTTAATCTCCTAGGAACATGAAAATATGAAATATAATCAAAGTTNGTGTGCAAGATGCCAATCTAAAATTTGATTAGCTAGAGTATCTGTAATTTGGTTTAATCTCCTAGGAACATGAAAATATGTAATATAATCAAAGTTTCGTTCTAAGAGACGTACCCTAAGGAATTGTTAGTGTAAGGTTGGATCATGAACCCGATATATTCTTTTTAACTGAGACACAACCAGTTGAGCATCCAGATAGAACTAGAGATGAGAGATACCCAATGAAAAGGCATCACGAAGCAACTCAATAACTGCACTATACTCGATGACATTATTCATGGTGTCACCTAAGAATATACCTCCGGAAGATAACAACTGGCCTTGAGGTGTAAATATTACCCAAGCTATGGAGACAAGCCTCCGAGTGTGCCGACTAGCACCATCTTCATACCCAATGAACACTTCAGAATCACTTGACATCTGCCATATTGATGAAACATAACATCAATGACATGTCCATAATATTTAAAAGAAACTAAAAAGTAATAGTATAAAGACTATACATATCTTATAAAAAGTTACCCACAGTGACCTACCTATGAGTAATACTTCTTGAGGTAGAGCCCATTTCTAGGCTCCGCCAAAGCATTCCCTTCAAAATCAACCAGACAATAAGTGCCCTTTTTTAATACCTCTTTTATGATGAAAGGTCTGAACCACATGGGTTTCAATTTTCCTGCCCCTAGGGGGTTCCTTATCTTGGTCATAGACCAAGACAAGGTCACCTTCAAAGAAAATTCGAGGGTGAACATACCTATCATACTGACACTTGACCTTATGTTTGTGAGCCTCATTGGCTAGGTCGCATCACGATGCTGCTCATTGAGCTTCTCAAGGTGTACTAACCATTCTTAAAGTGGCGAAGTGTCTGGCAATAATTGTACTGCCAATTTTAGAGATGGGATATGACATTTGATGGGAAAGATAGCGTCCATCTCGTAAACGAGTTGAAAAGGTGAGAAACTAGTTGTAGTCTTAATATATGTTTGGTAAGCCCATAATGCTGAGTATAACCTCAAATGCCAATTTGACTTGGTCGAGTTGATAGTTCCCTGTATAATAGTCTTAAGAGTTTTGTTTACAGCTTCCACCTGCCCATTGGCTTGGGGGTAGTAGGGTGATGAATGATCTTTCCGTAACCCAAGATTTGATGTTAATTCGGTCATAATTTGGTTCTGGAAGTGACTTCCATGGTCAGTAACAATCTCTCTTGGGACGTCGAACCTTGCTATGATCTGGTTGAATAAAAGGAGAGTTGTAGTCTCTCCATCATTTTTAAACATTGGCATAGCTTCGACCCACTTAGTGAAGTAGTCTACAACTACGATGATATAGCGGTGCCCCCTTGCTGACGAGGGGTTGCAAGTAGTGTAATCAATCCCCCACTTGGTGAAGGGACCAATTGTGATGACAGGAAACATAGGAGCGGGATGTGCCTTCATCTTCCAAGAAACGATTTGGCATGGATGGCACTTCTTGACCAATTCTATACAATCTTTGATAAGTGTCGACCAGAAGTAACCTGCTTGTAGAATCTTTTGGGCTATCGCCAACCCAGACAAATGACCGCCACAAGCTCCAGTATGGAAATCATTGAGCATGATAATGGCCTCCTCGTGTGTGAGACATCGACGTAAGATGTAGTCTACACCTCTCCGATACAACGTATCAATGAGTATGAGATAAATCTTATCCTGATGGCATATATTCCGATGCTCATCACGAGAAGAAGAAGTGGGGCACTTCAAATTCTGGAGATACATAAGTATATATCCATACTAGGATCTGAAGATGTGATCAAAAACATATCTCCCCAGATAGGCGATTCTTCAGGCACAACGTCACCTGACTCAACCGAAAGTTCCGAAATAAGCTTTGCAAAGACCAATGAATTTTTGGACTTTGCTGAAACAAAGTCTAAGTCAAATTCCTGGAGGATGACTATCCATCTACTGATTTTTATACCTTTAACCCATCGTGTCAACATGTGCTGGAATGGATTCACGACAACAATGATGTTGGTCTTGCAAAACATAACATAATGACGGAACTGTTGAACAGCATGAACTGCTGCCAACGCAAGTTTTTTGATATGAGAATAATTGAATTCCGGTCCTATGAGGCCTTGACTCAGGTAATAGATCACGTATTCTGAGAACAAATCATCTTCCTGAACTAAAACCATGCCAATGGTTGACTCTGTAGAAGTTAGATATAATAAGAAATCTTTGTTATAGTTAGGTGGCCGTAGCAGAGGGGCAGTTGTGAGGGCATGTTTTAATGCGTCAAAAGAGTGTTGATCGGCATCGTCCTAGTAAAAAGGAACATCTTTCTTCAGTAAGCGCATAAATCCCTTGGTAATTT
>SNQJ01S0040835.1:126098-153963 GCA_010110895.2 Picea sitchensis
TTAAGGTTTTTATTTGTTTATTAGTCATAATTAGTCATTATCCAGTCTCTTATATTTTAGGGGAGAATATTCCACCTGAAGAATATTCTCTTTCAGTTGACACTTCAATTTGACTAGTTGAGTTGAGTTTAGATGTTGCATTGGGATCATCACCATGATAATTCGACCTTGCCTTGGTATCATCACCATGATAATTCGACCTTGCCTTGGTATCATCACCAGAGTGGTGCATTAGCCTTGATTCCCTAAGTTAACTCCTCACTACTCTTTGTTCAGTCAGTTAACTAGAGACCAGTTGACTAGTTAACTCAATTAGGTGGCAGTTCACTCAAGTAACTGCCTGAGAGACTAGAATAGGTGGAAGTTCACTCTTGTAACTGTTGGTGTGTGTCCAGATCACTCTAGACCACCACTATGGTGACTTGGTTCACCTCAAGTTGAACTCATTGAGTTATACAGAGTATATCATGTGTAAATTATTCATTACTCACAACGGTTAATGAGAATTACTTCCATTCTTTCTCTCTTCTTCTTTTTCCAATTCTCTCTGCAAATGTGTGTATCATTGTTTAGCTAGATCTATTATGTGCAGGTCAACACATTTACACCTCTGGTTTTGATATTTTCATATAACATAAATTTTGTTCCTATTATGTAAACCAGATTTAAGACACTTTATGTTGGCAACCAATTCACTTTTTTTATGATCCTATAAGCTGCCTACACCTATGTCTTGCAAACATCAAATTTTCGTCACAATTTTCAAATAAACGACATTTTTTTTTTGCGACATTTGCACATTTGTCTTCGTCAAGTTTTCACGAATGTAAGCGTGAAAACTTCTCCTTTCGAAGTCATATTTCGATCATTATCTGAACTGTCAATATCTCTTATGTCATTTTGCCTATTGCGCTTACCTTTTATTGATCATTAAACAACTGGCAAGATCCTCTAATCGGTTCTCATACTTCGATTGATTGTATAACTTGGTTTTATTGAGTTTGTAAGGAATTTAGCATTTGGATTTTCACTTTATATGACTTGTCTCGTCATTGATTCTATGAAAATGAATAGGGGCTATGATTAAATTTTATATATATATATGTCTTTTGATATAATCCCTATGTTAATATTTTCATAACTTTTGGCTTGTCGACTACATGAATACCGTTTGGCACCTTTGTTAAACTTTTGATTATATGAGCTGATACATTAGCGCATAGTTGATTTTGGTTTTGATTTATAAGTCGGGTGTTTAAACACTATGGCATAACGTTTGCACGCATTGGTATACACATTTGATTTCATTAGTTGGGCACATGACTCGATGGTTTAACTACTATTATGGATTGAACAGCTATGTAAATCGGCGGTTTTACTTGGATAATGAATATTTTTCATGGCAGACTCCACCACCTTTGCATGCTTGCATTTATGCCTATCCCTTTTGCTCGTTCATTTCTATTAGCTCGGGTAGCTCGGCTCCTGTGTGTGTTGATGATCCAAACCCTTCGCTTACCATGCGTCTGGCTCCATGGCACCAGTCGTGTGAGTCGAGCCCAATGGCAACCAAGCCCTGTTAATGTTTGACAATGCCTGCAGAGACCTGGAGGAAAATCGGTGGCTACCCTTTATACAATGATTTGAGGGTTTTAACCTTTGTGTAGCATGACAGTTTGCCATGACTTTTGACGGTTGTCGAGCCAAGGTGGGCGACATACAGTTAGAGATCGATGAACAGTTTATCATCTCAGCTACAGGGTTACCTACCATGGGACAATGCTGGTTTAAGAATTAAAAGGTTGAGGAAGTGCCATGGACATTGTTGTTTCTATCACACAAAGTCACCTCTTGTGACAGAGGTATGCCCATATCTATGATCAAACCATGATGGCACGACTTGTTAATGCTAGTCAAGCAGTTCATGACCTGTGAAGGTCGATACAGACTTGTGTTCCTCTACCACCTGCGTCTGCTGATGATTTTTATAGGGTATCCTTTAAACATGCCTTTCTACTTTCATCGTAGGCTATATAAAATGTCGAAAAAGTTTAAGAGGAAGAAGGCTGACAGCAGCCTGTTCCACCATGTTCCACCATGGGCTTATTAATCTCATCATTGTTTATCATTTGAGTTTGCATGGTGATAGTTGGAAGGCTTTCATCATCCGTACTGGCTTTGAGGACACAGACCCTGTACAGGTTGATAAACCTGTGGTAATTGAAACCAAGACTGAACCACCTATACCCTTGCATCTCCTACTGCCTAAACCCTCGGCCGACCCTGGTTTTGACTTACCCGACACCGTAACTAAGAGTGCAAAGGCCATTAAAAATACTATGAGCAAAAAACCCAAGGAAAACCTAACTGCCAATGCCAAAGGGAAAAGGAATGCCCGGCTCATTTCAAGAATGGCCAGAAACAAACTGAAACCCTCTGTCAAGTCCAACCCTATCATCCTATGTGAGGATTCTGATTCTGATGTTGAACGTTTTATGGCCAGCGAGTACCCCTACTCGTAGGGTTTATGTCCTGAGCCCCCTTATGATTTTGTATCGAACCTTCCCCCCTGCCTAAAGAACGACCCTGACTACTCGGGTATTAAATTGCCTCGTGAAACCCTCTGTCATTTAGCCAAACCCTCGCCTACTCTTTCTAAACCCACACAGTCACCCTATGACCAATGCAGCTCATGGTTAGAATGATATTACATTGATGTTCCTATACTCCAATCGAAGATTCAATCACTGGAAGATCAAATTACAGTGCTAACCAGTCAAAAATCAAAGCTCCAAGCAACAGATAAAAAGAAAAAGACAACCGGCTCCATCCTTTTCAAAAACGTGGAATCAGCCATGGCTGTTGTAAATTCCAAATTGGCATAATCAAGCAGCCTCGTCGCTATATAGGTATGGTTTTGACATCATTTTGTTTTGTAAATAATCTAGGTTGATATAATGATTTGAATTCAGTTTTTATAGCTCATTCACTCATCCAAATGCCTATGTCATTCGGTGATCATCCTGTACATGGTATCGTTTTGATAAAAATAGAAGGAATTTTGATTTGATGTATGATTTGCTCATAGATTTTTATTGGATTTGAATGGTTCTTCATTTCGATTTGATTTGGTTATTTGCTTGATGGAGTTAAGGAAATTGTTGGTTCGTGTTCAATTCGATTCATTTTGTATCCACTCCCAACAGGAAGTTTTTCACGCTCAATTTAGAATACAATTCGTCTGGATTTGATTTCGTTATGATCCATATGCTATGGTTGGTAAACGATTTAGTTGTTATTATTTTTTGTGTCATGTAATCTTCTATGAACAAGAATGTTATTCTGTTCAGTTTCAATTGGAACGACTCTGTTTTTATAAAAACAATATGCTCATTTTAGCCTTGCATGCATACCTGAATCATGGAACAATTTTGATTCGTAATGACTGTGTTAAAACCTTTTCTATTTCTTGAGTTGGCAAGATTATTTGATGAGTTGGAGTTCGATTGTAATTGATGCTTTGTTTGATTTTTTATAAAATGAATTGGTCAAACCCGGTTATAATTCGTTTGATTGGAACGATTTTGGTAAAGGAAAATCGATCTTGTTTGCTCACTGTGCAATGATAAACGATCGATATCTATAACAAACTCTGTTTGATTGATCCTGTTACGATTTTGTTTGTGGGCAGTTATGAGTCAGTTATGGTTTGAATTTTCTCACAGCCTAAATCGCTTGCTATATAGTTATCATGATTTGAAAATAATCCTGTTCGATTCGATTATTTATCCTGTTGATAAGACAAGTATAACGAAGTGTTTGCGATTTGTTTTATTGAATATCAAAACAATTTTATAACTGATGGATTTGACTTGTTGAGAAACGACTACGATGTTGTTCCATATGGTTTCATTCACCCGACAGAGTATTTCTATCTCTGTATTCGGTTGAATGATGTGGATCATGTTTGATCTCGAATGGTATAATAATTTCAAACTAAATGATTCATTTTCAAATAGTTCATGGATGATGATTAAATTTAATTTTTTCAAAAGGATTTGAATTAATCTCAATGTTGATTTTGTATCTTATTTAGACTAGCTACAGAATCGCATGATTCTGTAGCTAGTCTATAGAATTATATTTTATTGTTTTATTAATAAAATATCTCTCTAACTTGTCTATTTCTGACCTGTTTCAGGTAAATTCGAATTGCATGGGGCATGTTGGGTAGTTCAAGAGATATTTGGGTGTTTTAATTTTATTGTAGTTACTTAGTTTAGTTAAAATTGGGAATATCTTCCCAGATTTATGTAAACAGTGTGATAACTTCCACAGGGAGGTTTTACCCTGTGGAAAAAACTTATAAATACTTATTATTTTTGTAATAAGGATCATCCTCACTTGTGGGAGAACAAGGATAATGGATATCTAATAGAGACTGAGACATAAATTGATGTTCTTCTACAGCTTTAGCTTTTCATAATATCAATCTTTGGTTTCATGTTTATGTTATCAGTTTGCATTTGATTAATGACTACTTTAGCTATCTTAGTCTTTTGCAAATGATACGAATTAATTAATATGATCCATGTCTGATTTCTTTCAGTATTTAAAAACATAGCAATTACTTGATTCAGTTTATGAATGACAGATTTCTCTTCTTCATCAATTGGATTATTCTGTATAAGTCTTTGCATAACAAGTTTACCTAATTGTGGAGATTTATAAATCATATAATTGTTATGATTTTTATGTCTTGTTTGTCTTGTAAACAAACTCAAAGAGCATTGCAGCTATCATTTACGAGAAGCTTCTGGATTATTCGGTGCGAGTTTTCTTCCTCCGATTTGCTAAAACAGTCTTCACACACAGGACAAACCTGGAGCGTTTCCAGGTCAGTTTGTTATTTATTTGTTTAGTATATTTATTAGTAATTTAGTTTAGTTATTTTTTATTTTTATTTTCTTGTTCATAAAATTATAAAAATAAAAAATACCTTCCTCTATCTTAGGGAAGAATATTAATGAGTTTTTCAGGTTTTAATTAAAATCTGTAAATTGTGAATATTGTACATTTTGTGAATAAGTTATATTTCTTTAATAATTAGATTAGTTTTCTTTAATAATTAGTTTTAGTTTATGTTTGTTTAGTAGTTAGTTTTAATTAGATTAGTTTATTAGTTAGTTTTGTTTATTGTTGATTAGTTTAGTTTGTTTTATTTATTTTTAGTTAGATTAGTTAGTTTAGATTAGTTTTCTTTTTGTTTTCTTAGGACCTTAGATCGGCTAACGGAGCCGCTAAACCCGTCAGGGTGGTTCATTCCAAACGGCTTGGGTTATTAGACAACCCCAGACCGGTTCCACTCTCTCAGTTGATGGATGGTCAATTTCGCTCGTCAACAAATGGCGCTAGAAGGAGGGCCTGAACTTAATTAATGGCATGAGGCGGTCGCAAGACTCCTCCCCCCTTAATCGATCACCTATAGTGACCAAAATCCATTCAAACGATAATATTCCCCCTCAAACAACAACTACTTCAACCGATGATCCACAGATCACAATTGAGCCAGCAACCTCTAATCCTATAGGTGGCGACATACAAGAGATTGTCCGACAATATCTTATTAAAACACATAGTGCCTTAGCTCGTCCTAGGCAACCAAACCGTCTGTGGGGTCAACCTTTGGACTTCTCTGATATCAGAGAAAAATTAGGTGACACTAACCTCATTGTGAATCCCACAGATCCAACCTCAAATCCTAATGCAGGAGGATCTGGGATACCTCCTTCACCACCTCCATCATCTCCTTCCTCTTCTGGAGGACATTCCTCTTCAGACGAAGGAAATTCACCTTCTCAGCCTTCCACACCCAAAACCCCAATGGAAAATCATAACAACCCTGCTAGACCCTGGCTTGATCAGGATGTTGTAGCTGTACCTGGAGCCCAACACCCTTTACCTAAACACCCGGAGAAATGGCTCCCCAAGTTTGATCATGATTCCAAATAGATCGCTGAAGATCACATTAAAATTTTTATGTTAGCCATTAGACTCCACAATGTTGAACATGAAGACGTTGTCTGTAGGTTGTTCCCTTATACTTTTGAGGGCTATGCCTCCACTTGGTACTTTTCCCAACAACCCCATACCATCGTGTCTTGGGAAAAGTTTGAGTCATGCTTTTTGGAAAAATTCGGAGACGGTAAACCTACGGAAGTCCTAGTCATGGATCTTTCTTGCTTAAAAATGAACCCAAAAGAAAAAGTTAAAGACTTTAATCAAATATTCTTAACACTTAAAAACAGAATCCATGTAGATTCTATGCCTGATGAGAGTCTTATAATAGCTTACTACACTAAATCTTTGCATCAAAGTATAGTTATTTGGGTTAAACGATCCAAGAAAGCCACGTTGTTAGAGGCCTTCGAGGAGGCCAGCCAGATTGAAAAAGACATACTTAGTCTTAAAGACTCTTCTAGCAACGAAACCGAGACTAGTTCTTCTTCCAAAAAGAAGATTGAAATTCTTCCCAGACCTACTCAAAGTCAAACACAACCTGAAAACTCTGATTTGGAAAACTTAACTAAAGTTGTTCAAAAACTGTTGAATCAGGTTATAGACTTAAAAAGGTAAACCGAAGAATATTCGAGTAAAGGACCCTACAAACCCCCTTTCCGAAAGCCTTTTCCCACCAACCGACCTAATCCAAACCCTGAAGGCCTAAATCTAAAAAGTTTGCAATGTGCCCTTCAAACAATTCTAGAAGCCCAAGATAACTTGATACCCCCTGAGATCCCTCAGGAGGTAGTTGAACAAGAAACGGTTCAAGAAGAAGAGTCTTCTCCAAAAATCTTTGGACACTTCTCGGATAGCATCTTTCAGGCTAATTTCGAGACAGTTCACCCTTATAATACTAGGAGTAAGACAACAAACAAACCTTCTACAGAAAACACTACAACTTCACCTCCAAAGCAATCTAAATTAGTTGAGACTAAATAGAGAAATGTGAACCCCAACTTAGATTATGATGTTGTTGAAGATCTTAAAAAGTTAAGGGCTAACATTTCTATTTATGATTTATTGAATTTTCCGTTTCTTCTTCAAAAAATATTGCAAAATATTTCAGAGAACGGAAAAAACGGTAATTCAAGTGGTAACAAGGTTGTGCAAAGAAAAGTTCCACAGAAGACTTCCACTAAAAATAATCCTGATCCTCAAGATAAAGGAAGCCTTCCTGTAGTCCCTGTAAATAATGTAGATAAAGTAGCTTTAGAAACTGCGAGTAAAAAGCCACAGGATACTACTCTTAGCACTCGCAAAAATGTACCTCCTTTCTTGTTAACTTTCAAAATTTTCAACAGAAACGTGCATAATTGTATGGTGGACTCAGGAGCGTCATCCAATGTGATGCCTTGGTCCGTCTGCCAAAAGATTAACGCTGAAGTGGAACCATCTACTTTGAAAATCATACAACTTTATCGAACCAATGCTAAAGTTATAGGCGAACTAAAAAAATGTATTGATTAGATTATCGTCTAACCCCAAGGTTCATCAGGTTATTGATATAATTGTTATGGATATTCCAGAAGTGTATGGTCTATTTTTAAGAAGGGATTGGTCAGAGCAGCTACATGGTTACTTCACGAAGGACTGGTCTCACTTATGGCTCCCAGAGAACGGTAAGCCTAACAAGATCAGAGTGAATCGTGAACGCTACCTTAAGTTCACAGTCACTGATTTGAACGATCCCAATGAACCATATACACCTTCTGTTGATTCACTCGAAGTCCAAGGGATGGACACCTTCTTTGGAAACTTCATGGCAGAGGCTTCACCTATCATCAATACAGAACAACAGTCCGAGATCGTAGCATATATGCAACCAACAGAGTCTATACAACAATCCCATGTGCCTGATGGAAATCAAATTTGGTCTTTATATTTCGACGGTTCTAAGTCTAAGGAAGGAGATGGTGCAGGTTGCATCATTATCGATCCGGCAGGTAACAAGACATTAATGGCTTGTGGACTAGAATTTGAATGTACTAACAATACAACAGAATATGAGGCTTTACTGCAAGGTCTCATAAAAGCTCTGGATATGAACATTCAAAACCTGGTTGTATTTGGAGACTCTGGAATAGTGGTTAGACAGGTAAGAGATTCTATACACTGTCTTTCCCCACATCTCAAAAGTTACCAGTCGGAGGTATGGAGTTTAATGAATAAATTTTCTTCTTTCAATATAAATTCCATTCCTAGATTAAATAAGGCGGAAGCAGATCTATTAGCTAATGTAGCCTCTAAACTTCTTCCTGCAGAAGGCTTGTCCCTAGACGCATTCTCCGTCGAGCTATTGTTTTGACCATCTGTTCCTGACAATATCACAAATTGGAGAGTATTTTACAATGATCAATAGATCATTAACTTTCTACACATGGAAGAAACCTTTCAAGGCGTGGTGATAGATGAATGCACGCACGACGATAATTTGCACAATTTTATGGTAATACCTGATCTGAAATCTCCTGAAGCTCTGTCAGACATGGTAAATTCCATACCCAAATCCATAGTTAGATTAGAGAAGTTTTATGATTTTGAAGATAAATTTAAAAAGACGGTCAAATGTAAAACCAATAGTTCCTCGTTGTCTTATGAAAAAGTGAACTTAGGAACTAGTGAAAATCCTTAGTGCATTAACTTAGGCTTGGGATGTTCTAGACAAGAAAAAGCTTCTTTTGTTAAATTATTTAAAGAATTTAAGGATGTCTTTGCATGGACGTATGATGATCTTAAAACTTTTTACCCTAATATCATACAGCATGTCATCCCGATGAAGCCCCAAACCTTACCTTTCCAACAGAAACTGAGGAAGATGCACCCTAAACTAGAACCGACCATTCAAAAAGAATTGAATAAACTCCTAAGTGCTAAAATAATTTTTCCTGTTAGGCACACTCAATGGGTGTCCAACCTTGTCCCAGTTTGGAAGAAAAACGGGGAAATCCAACTCTGTGTCGATTTCTGAAACCTCAATAGAGAGTCTGACAAAGACAATTATATTGTCCCACCCATGGAACAGATCCTTCAACAGGTATCTGGTTCCGAGAGGATATCCTTGTTAGATGGTTTCTCCGGATACAACCAAGTCCTGATGTCTCCACCAGACCAACTCAAAACTACCTTCCGTACCCCATGGGGCACTTATGCTTATCGTAAAATGCCCTTTGGATTGATTAATGCTGGTTCTACCTTTCAGAGAGTAATGGAAATTGCTTTTCGAGGCTTAATCAATCACTCCATCATAGTTTACTTAGATGATGTGACTGTTTATTCAAAAAACAAAGACGATCATCTAGCTCACTTACGAGCCATTCTGCTACGATGTCGTAAATACGACATCTCCTTGAACACAAAAAAGTCCATCTTTGAAGTAGAATAGGGTAAACTCCTAGGATTCATAGTGTCTAGCAAAGGAATGATTATTGACCCCGAGAGGACTCAAGTCATCGCTAAACTTCCCCCTCCTACATCCAAAAAATCCATGCAGTCTTTCTTAGGCAAGATTAACTTCGTGAGAATATTCATCCCCAGTTTCTCCGAAATGGTTAGGCCTTTACAAAAACCGATTAAGAAAGACACCCAATATCACTGGGGACCCACAGAAAATCAAGCCTTCAATGCCATAAAGAAGGCCATAATAAACGCTCTGTCTCTCATGAGCCTTGACTTCTCTCAATATTTTACACTCTATACTTTTTCCTCTGATTGTTCTCATGCCGCCGTCCTAACTCAAAAGAATGTCGAGAACCACGACGTACCCATCACCTTTATGAGCTCTGCTTTCAAAGGTGCTGAACTTAACTACCCAGCGGTTGATCGGCAAGCCTACGTTGTTTTCAAAGAAGTTAAGCATTTCCGGTCCTATCTTTTGAAGTAAAGGACGAAATTCGTTGTCCCCTACCCTGTCGTAAAGAACTTGTTAGTGCAGAAGGAGTTAGGAGAAAAGAGAGCTAACTGGGTCACCTCCTTGCAGGAGTATGACTTAGAAATCACCCCAGCTCAGATTGTGAGAGGCCAAGGGTTGTGTAAGTTGGTTGTTGATTTGGAAACATGACAACAAGAAGATAGTGATACGTCAAACCTAGGACATAGAAATCAAAGTTTGATCTGTTGTGCACAAAACCTCGTTAGTCCCTGGTACGATGATATTAGGTTATGTCTTGAACATGGGTCAGATCCCCATCACCTTGACCCCGCCAAGAGAAGAGAGTTGAGGCTAAAGTCTGCCTCCTTTCATTTGGTTAACGGTGTACTGTTTCGTCAAAATTTTGATGGCATACTAATGCACTGTCTTGAAAAGGACGAAGCAAAACAAGTCTTGCTCGATTTGCATGCAGGAGAAGATGGTGGTCACTTCGGTGGTGACACCATTGCTCATAAGGTTTTAAGATATGGTTACTACTGGCCCACGCTTTTTAGGGACGCCCATGCCTTGTATCATAAATGTATCATCTGTCAGAAAACATCAGGGCGGTTGCAAAAACTAGCCTTTCCCTTGCAACCCGTTTCAGTAGATTCTCCTTTCTAGCAATGGGGCCTTGATATCATAGGTCCAATTAACCCTCCGTCCTCGCAACATCACAAGTATATTGTGATAGCCACATATTACTTTACTCGATGGTCTGAAGTTTATGCGTTAAGAACTATCAACACCAGTAAGGTAATCGCCTTTCTAAACTCAAATATTATCACTCGTTTCGGTATCCCTGACTGTCTAGTCTTTGACAACGCTTCATACTTTTCTTCTCTTGAGATGAGTGAGTTTTCTTTGGAAAAAGGAATAAAGATGAAGTATTTTTCTAGTTACTACCCCCAGGGAAACGGATTAGCAGAATCAACAAACAAGAACTTGATTAAAATTATCAAGAGAACCGTGGTTCAAAATCAAAAAATTTGGCACAATGCGCTGCTGAATGCGCTATGGGATGATAGGGTAACACCAAAAGCTGCTATAAGTAACTCCCCCTTTTTTCTAGTTTATGGCAGAGAAGCAATTCTGCCACCTCACATTCTTCTTCCTTCGCTTCAGTTGTCACAAAAAGTCCAAGAAGAAGATTGTCCCCCTTTAGAAAACCGAATTAACGCTTTGATAAAGATGGAAGAGGTAAGATCCCAAGCTAAGTGTAAGTTAGATCAACATCAACAATTGGTTAAAAGATGGTTCGATTCTAATTCTGCTTCTGATAGGAATTTTGAAGTAGGCGATCTCGTCTTGAAGTGGGACAAACCACACGAAGGAAAGGGTGAGCACTCTAAATTTCAAAACTTATGGCTTGGACCGTTTTTAATTGATGAAAAGTTGGGTCCTAGTTCCTTTCGATTGTAAAATCTTGAAGGGCAGCTTGACACCTATCCGGTGAATGGCCAAGCCCTGAAAATATACTTTGCTTGATAATTTCCCTTGTATATTATGTATATATTTTATTTTTGTTTGCATTTTAGTTTTCTTTCTGTTTTTTTTGTTTTGATTTTGATTTGAATTTATCAGTTTGTGTTTTTTGAAAAATACACATACCTTTGCAGTGAGCTATTCAGAAAAAGACGATAGAAACTTCCTTCACTGAAATAACTTCTGAAAATTTGTACAATCATCAATGGCATATTTTTGAAACTTATAGTTGTGCTGAAAAAATTTGTTCTTTAAAAGAAGTTGACTGATTTCAATCTCTGAGCAAAGCTTGTCATGATCATCTATTATCTTTTTATGCTGTTCCTTTTCCGTAAAGGAATGACTCAGAAGATGTCTCTCTGTATTAGGAAGTTGTTTTTGTAAATAAAACATATTTGGATCTAAATAAAGGACAGTTCTAAAAAACTTTTGATGAGGTCTAAAAATACATATTTTAAAATATCAAGATTTTCAGCGTCACCCTGCTCAAATATATATCTATAAAAAACAAAATAAAATAAATTATGAATAAGAGTTGTGGGAAGTGCTTGTAAATCCATCGGGATACTGAACAGGTCTGTTGGCAGCGGGTAAATGCATGCATGGTGCCAAGACAACTTCGTCGGGGTACTGAACAGGCTTGCTGGCAGCGAAGCAATGTCGGATGTATGAAAATTTGCAAAAAAGAAACCTCTTTAATGTCCTTTATTTTGATCCAGAACTTCTTGGCAGGATACAGATTGTCACAGTGGGTTAAATGGAAACCCTGTTGAGGCTATGGATGCCTGCTGGCAGCAGTGGCCATGCCAACAGTATCGAAGATTTTATCTTTAATATCGTGACTTGTTGATCTTAAGTTTGTTATCAGTTTTCATCTTTTGAAACACTGCTGGAAAAGATGGTTAATGATGATGTTTGTACGATTTTCTGGTTGTTAATTTTGAATTGGAATTATCTTTGTTGTCCTAATCTGAATTTATTTATTTTGTAGAGATAATTGCTTCTACCAGTGTGTCGTCATTGTTGCCAGCCAATTCACTTTTTTTATGATCCTATAAGATGCCTACACCTATGTCTTGCAAACATCAAATTTTCGTCGCAATTTTCAAATAAACGACATTTTTTTTTTGCGACATTTGCACATTTGTCTTCGTCAAGTTTTCACAACTGTAAGCGTGAAAACTTCTCCTTTCGAAGTCATATTTCGATCATTATCTAAACTGTCAATATATCTTATGTCATTATGCCTATTGCGCTTACCTTTTATTGATCATTAAACAACTGGCAAGATCCTCTAATCGGTTCTCATACTTCGATTGATTGTATAACTTGGTTTTATTGAGTTTGTAAGGCATTTAGCATTTGGATTTTCACTTTATATGACTTGTCTGATCATTGATTCTATGAAAATGYATAGGGGWTATGATTAAATTTTTATATATATATATGTCTTTTGATATAATCCCTATGTTAATATTTTCATAACTTTTGGCTTGTCGACTACATGAATACCGTTTGGCACCTTGGTTAAACTTTTGATTATATGAGCTGATACATTGGCGCATAGTTGATTTTGGTTTTGATTTATAAGTCGGTTGTTTAAACACTATGGCATAACGTTTGTACGCATTGGTATACACATTTGATTTCATTAGTTGGGCACATGACTCTATGGTTGAACTACTATTATGGATTGAAAAGCTATGTAAATCAGCGGTTGTACTTGGATAATGAATATTTTTCATGGTAGACTCCACCACCTTCGCATGCTTGCATTTATGCCTATCTCTTTTGCTCGTTCATTTCTATTAGCTCAGGTAGCTCAGCTCCTGTGTGTGTTGGTGATCCAAACCCTTCGCTTACCATGCGTTCGACTCCATGGCACCAGTCGTGTGAGTCGAGCCCAATGGCAACCAAGCCCTGTTAATGTTTGACAATGCCCGCAGAGACCTGGAGGAAAATGGGTGGCTACCCTTTATACAACGATTTGAGGGTTTTAACCTTTGTGTAGCATGAAAGTTTTCCGTGACTTTTGATGGTTGTTGAGCCAAGGTGGGAGACATACAGTTAGAGATCGATGAACAGTTTATCAGCTCAGATATAGGGTTACCTACCTCGAGACAACGTTGGTTTAATAATTGCAAGGTTGAGGAAGTGCCATGGACATTGTTGTTTCTATCGCGCAAAGTCACCTCTTGTGACAGAGGTATGCCCATATCTATGATCAAACCATGATGGCACGACTTGTTAATGCTAGTCAAGCAGTTCGTGACCTGTGAAGGTCGATACGGACTTGTGTTCCTCTACCACCTGCGTTTGCTGATGGTTTTTATAGGGTATCCTTTAAACATGCCTTTCTACTTTCATCGTAGCCTGTATAAAATGTTGAAAAAGTTTAAGAGGCAGAAGTCTGATAGCAGCTTGTTCCACCATGGGCTTATTAAGCTCATCGTTGTTTATAATTTGATTTTGCATGGTGATAGTTCGAAGGTTTTCATCGCCCGTAATGGATTTGAGGACACAGACCCTGTACAGGTTGATAAACTTGTGGTAATTGAAACCAAGACTGAATCGCCTATACCCTTGCATCTCCTACTGCCTAAACCCTTGGTCGACCCTAGTTTTGACTTACCCGACACCGCAACTAAGAGTGAAAAGGCCATTAAAAATCCTATGAGAAAAAAACCCAAGGCAAACCTAACTGCCAATGCCAAAGGGAAAAGGAATGCCTGACTCATTTCGAGAATGGCCAGAAACAAACCAAAACCCTCTTCCGAGTCCAACCCTATCATCCTATGTGAGGATTCTGATTCTGATGTTGAACATTTTCTAGCCAGCGAGTACCCCTACTCGCAGGTTTTATGTCCCAAGCCCCCTTATGATTTTGTATCGAACCTTCCCCCCTTCCTAAAGAATGACCCTGACTACCCGGGTATTAAATTTCCTCGTGAAACCCTTGGTCATTTAGTCAAACCCTCGCCTTCTCTTTCTAAACCCACACAGTCACCTTGTGACCAATGCAGTTCATGATTAGAACGATATTACATTGATGTTCCTATACTCCAATCGAAGATTTAATCACTGGAAGATCAAATTGCAGTGCTAACCAGTCAAAAAGCCAAGCTCCAAGCAACAGATAAAAAGAAAAAGACAACTGACTCCATCCTTTTCAAAAACGTGGAATCAGCCACGGCTGTTGTAAATTCCAAATTGGCATAATCAAGCAGCCTCGTCGCTATACAAGTATGGTTTTGACATCGTTTTGTTTTGTAAATAATCTAGGTTGATATAATGATTTGAATTCAGTTTTTATAGCTCATTCACTCATCCAAATGCCTCTGTCATTCGGTGATCATCCTGTACATGGTATCGTTTTGATAAAAATAGAAGGAATTTCGATTTGATGTATGATTTGCTCATAGATTTTTATTGTATTTGAATGGTTCTTCGTTTGTATTTGATTTGATTATCTGCCTGATGGAGTTAATGAAATTGTTGGTTCGTGTTCAATTCGATTCATTTTGTATCCACTCCCAACAGGAAGTTTTTCACGCTCAATTTAGAATATGATTCGTCTGGATTTGATTTCGTTATGATCCATATGCTATGGTTGGTAAATGATTTGGTTGTTATGATTTGTTGTGTTGTGTAATATTCTATGAACAAGAATGTAATTCTGTTCGGTTTCAATTGGAACGATTCTGTTTTTATAAAAACAATATGCTCATTTTAGCCTGTGCATGCATACCCGAATCATGGAACGATTTTGATTCGTAATAAATGTGTTAAAACCTTTTCTATTTCTTGAGTTGGGAAGATTATTTGATAAGTTGGAGTCTGATTGTAATTGATGCTCTGTTTGATTTTTTATAAAACGAATTGGTCAAACCCGATTATAATTTGTTTGATTGGAACGATTTTGGTAAAGGAAAATCGATCTTGTTTGCTCACTGTGCAATGATAAACGATCGATATCTATAACAAACTCTGTTTGATTGATCCTGTTACGATTTTGTTTGTGGGCAATTATGAGTCAGTTATGGTTTGAATTTGCTCCCAGCCTAAATCGCTTGCTATACAGTTATCATGATTTGAAAATAATCCTATTCGATTTGATTATTTCTCATGTTGATAAGACAAGTATAACGAAGTGTTTGCGATTTGTTTTATTGAATATCAAAAAAAAATTATAACTGATGGATTCGATTTGTTGAGAAACGATTACGGTGTTGTTCCATATGGTTTCATTCACCCGACAGAGTATTCCTATCTTTGTATTCGGTTGAATGATGTGGATCCTCTTTGATCTCGAATGGTATAATAATTTCAAACTAAATGATTCGTTTTCAAATAGTTCATGGATGATGATTAAATTTAATTTTTTCAAAAAGATTTGAATTAATATCAATGTTGATTCTGTATCTTATTTAGACTAGCTACAAAATCGCATGATTCTGTAGCTAGTCTATATAATTAGATTTTATTGTTTTATTAATAAAATATCTCTCTAACTTGTCTCTTTCTGACCTGTTTCAGGTAAATTCGAATTGCATGGGGCATGTTGGGAAGTTCAAGAGATATTTGGGTGTTTTAGTTTTATTGTAGTTACTTAGTTTAGTTAAAATTGGGAATATCTTCCCAGATTTATGTAAACAATGTGATAACTTCCACAGGGAGGTTTTACCCTGTGGAAAAAACTTATAAATACTTATTATTTTTGTAATAAGGATCATCCTCGCTTGTGGGAGAACTAGGATAATGGATATCTAATAGAGACTGAGACAGAAATTGATGTTCTACTACAACTTTAGCTTTTCATAATATCAATCTTTTGTTTCATGTTTATGTTATCAGTTTGCATTTGATTAATGACTACTTTAGCTATCTTAGTCTTTTGCAAATGATACGAATTAATTAATATGATCCATGTCTGATTTCTTTCAGTATTTAAAAACATAGAAATTACTTGATTCAGTTTATGAATGACAGATTTCTCTTCTTCATCAATTGGATTATTCTGTATAAGTCTTTGCATAACAGGTTTACCTAATTGTGGAGATTTATAAATCATATAATTTTTATGATTTTTATGTCTTGTTTGTCCTGTAAACAAACTCAAAGAGCATTGCAGCTATCGTTTACGAGAATCTTCTGGATTATTCGATGCGAGTTTTCTTCCTCTGATCTGCTAAAACAATATTCACACACAGGACAAACCTGGAGCGTTTCCAGGTTAGTTTGTTATTTATTTGTTTAGTATATTTATTAGTAATTTAGTTTAGTTATTTTTTTGTTTCTTTTTTTGTTCATAAAATTATAAAAATAAAAAATACTTTCCTCTATCTTAGGGCAGAATATTAATGAGTTTTTCAGGTTTTAATTAAAATCTGTAAATTGTCAATATTGTACATTTTGTGAATAAGTTATATTGCTTTAATAATTAGATTAGTTTTCTTTAATAATTAGTTTTAGTTTATGTTTGTTTAGTAGTTAGTTTTAATTAGATTAGTTTATTAGTTAGTTTTGTTTATTGTTGATTATTTTAGTTTGTTTTATTTATTTTTAGTTAGATTAGTTAGTTTAGATTAGTTTTCTTTTTGTTTTCTTAGGACCTTAGATCGGCTAATGGAGCCGCTAAACCCGTCAGGGTGGTTCATTCCAAACGGATTGGGTTATTAGACAACCCCGGACAGGTTCCACTCACTCAGTTGACGGATGGTCAATTTCGCCCATCAACACTTTGTTAATGGAAATCAGTCTTTTTCCTTATCTCTTTATTGTTATCTTACTTTGATTTCATCTAAGTGAATTATTCATTTATCTGGTTGCATCCTTATTTTAGTATATGTTATATTGTGATAATTCTTGCAAATATATCAGATCTTTTCTCTTTGTCTTGAGAGGTTCTCATTTCACAAAGTCTTCTTCATATAGCTATCATGCTATCTGATGTAGATGATAGATATATCTGACACTTCTTATTTGATCTTCCGCCCACATTTAATATTTAAAACCATGATTATAAGTTGTCTAAATCCTTACTTGTTGGTCTATAATTTGGGATTTCCTTCTATGATTGACATTTTTCTGAGTTTTCCTCATCCATTTGTCACCTTGATATAAAAATTATCTATATATTATGATGGGTATTGGGATTGCACTCATGTCAATCTGAGTGTGACTCTCAGTGCTAACAAATAAGATTTTGACATCAAGCATATCAAGGGAAAATAAAATAAAAAAAATTATGCACTTAGTATAAGAGTACATCTCATGCATGCTAAATTTGTTAGTATCCATGAATCAGATTTAAAGAGAAGAATTTTAGATGATGTTTCTACATATCAACAATTACCTACAGGTAAAAGAAAACTTACAACAAGAAAATGTACAACAAAAAATTAAAGAAATGAGATGAAGGAATATGGGTTACTTATGCATAAAAATAGAATTTATGTTCCTAGTTCCGAAGAACTTAGGAATTTGGTATTAAAAGAAATGCATAATGTTCCATATGTTGGACATCATGGTTATCGAAAAACAATTGTAACAGTAAGAATCCAATTATTTTGGCCAGGAATGAAAAAAGATGTTGATGATTACATTTCCAGATGTATGGAATGTTAGAGAGTGAAGGTTGAGCATAGGCACACAATGGGTTTGCTACAACCATTACCAGTTCTAGAGAAGAAATAGGAAGTGGTAACCATTGATTTTATAACTAAATTGCCAATGACAACAAAACAAAATGATTTAATCATGGTAGTGGTTGATGAATTGACAAAGGTTGCTCATTTTGTTCCTTTAAAAATGACTCATACAACAACTAATATTGCATAAATTTACACGAGGGAGATTTCTAGGTTGCATGGGATACCTAAGGTAATTGTCTCAAATAGAGACACATAGTTTACTTCAAATTTCTGGAGGGGATTGTTTAAAGGATTTGGTACAAATCTGAACTTTAGCATTGCATACCATGCACAGTCATATGGGAAGACAGAGAGATTCAACCAAGTAATTGAAGATATGTTGAGAATGTATGTGATGGATAATCCCTCTAAGTGGGAAGATGACTTACACTTGGTTGATTTTACCTATAATAATGAGTATCAAGATTCATTGAAAATGAGCCCATTTGAAGCTTTGTATGGTAGGAAATGAAATACTCCAGTGAGTTGGGACAACCTAGAAGATAGAGTGGTAATTGGACCAAAATTTCTCAAGGATATGGAAGGACAGATGGTTAGAATTAAGAGGAATTTAAAGGCAACTCAAGATAGACATAGAATTTATGCAGATAAGAACAGGACAACTAGAGAATTTAAAGTGGGGGAGCATGTGCTTTTAAAAGTGAATCCCAAGAAGATATCTTTGAAGTCGAGTAGTTGTACAAAGCTAGCAGCCAGATTCTGTGGTCCATTTGAGATATTGGACATAATAGGTCTAGTTGCATAATTGCTTTCATTTCCTGCTTCCATGAATGTGCATAATGTATTTCATGTCTCTTTGCTAAAAAAATATGTACATGATCCTAACCATGTTATTGATTGGCATCTGATTTAGGTAGAGACAAACAGAGACTTTCATGTCCATCCAACGTGAATATTGGACAAAAATGTCAAAATGCTTCAGAATCGAGTTGTAGAGCTAGTAAAAGTCCAGTGGACCTGCTACAGTCTTGAAGATGCTACTTGGGAGCATGAATATTCCATGCAGAAGAGTACCTCTAACTTTTTGAATAAATTTTTAAATTTTGTTTTATGTTTTGTATATGCACTGAGGAAAGTGCCAAAATAAGGGGGAGGGAAATCTCATACCCTGGTTTTGAGCACCGTATTAAATGATGTATTTTGTTAATGAAAGACCAAAGTGACAAAACAATTAAAAGGGTCCAATGTGCCTAGGAAATGTAATGTTTTGATCATTATTAATAATAAATACATCATTGGCTGCTAGATGGACAAGGACAAGAGTTATAGGGGGCTATGATTCCACAAGAGAGGGGACTTGAGGGGATAAGTGTTTATTTTATATTTTTATTTACCCATTTCTGTTTTAATGGAGAATATCAGTTGATTGAGCTTCTTGGGGGAAGGTTGTGTGGTTCTCTAATTCCAAGAATTATATAAATCCATTCTTGGTCTATTTGGGAGGTTCTTCTTCTTCACTCACGCACTCGTTCATTGATTCACTCATTCATTCGTTCATTCATCCATTCAATATTTCACCCACTCTTCATTCTTCATTCATTTTGATATTGAATTGGGAAAGGGAAAGGAATTTTGGAGAGGAGCCATGGTTTGGTTGGAAGTAATGAATTCTAGTGTATTTCATCCATGAATTAATGCATGCATGTCTAAAATGCATTGACATGTGTTAATTGTTTTCCACAGCTATGAATCCTGAGAGTCCCAACATGGATATTCTTGTCAAGATGCACTGGACCCCTGGAAGGAAGTGGATAGCCTGAGGAACTGCATGGGAGAGAAGGAGGTCCATTATCTTGGGTTGTGCAGGCTAGGTAGAAGAGAGTTGGTGTACTTTGGATTGTTGTGTGTGCTGAGAAGCATGTGAGAGCTTGAGTGATGACTAGTTTGGGAAGCTGAGTGAAACTCTGAAACCATACTTGTGGACTCATATCCTCGGCTCAGGCGTAACATTATTGTTGAGACTTGGAACAATAATGTATATGTTTGGTTGGAATGTCCTTGGTATATATCTAGTTGGTGATTTGTTTCATTAAATATGGGTTCTCTCTCTGTCATGGTTTCATTTACCTGTATATTTATTTTTGCTGTGTATTTATTTATCTATGAAATTTGTGTCTATATTATGCACACTTGTTGGGTATTGTTGTGAATGACATATGGTTCATTTATTTTATGTTGTAGCATGAATATTGATCTATGCATGTGAATATTTCATGCATATTTATTAATTGAAAATGTATAATAATTCAAAATTGGAGAAGCATTAGTTCTTGTGCATCAGATTCAGAAGAAGGTGTTACACATGATTTTGGTCACTTCGATGATGTTTCAATAGTGATCTATTAAGACTCCCAACATGGAATTTTTGCTTGAGAAAAGTGGCTCCTGTCTTCTTCCAAAAAACATATTTTTAAGATGAGTTCACAGGCTGTCTATGGCCTAGGGTGCGAGAATCTCTCATTCTCGCAGGTCACCAACACTTAGGGTGAGAACTTCTCACATCCTGCTCTATACACAAGGTGAAAACCTATTTTTAAGCTTGGAAAGGAGAAGAGGTTTCGAGGTTTCTAGAAGGGAATCTTATAGAAAATGAGTTGGCATTCACATGGTTGTCATTCTAAGGAATTCTTAGATTTGATGGGATCATCTTCATCCATGTAACCATCTCTCCTTCTCCTATATATTGAAAGTTTTCTCATGGAAAAGGTTAAGCAAGATTGAATGAAGAATTGGTGAAGGAATTGTGTGAAGAACCCTACTTGGACAGAATCTTGAAGACTCTATTTGGTCTATCAAGAGGAATTGGATCTTCTTCATGAAAGTATAGAGAAATTGTGTGTGTTGGAACCAAGGGTTACTGAAAAGAATCTTGCAACATCGAGGCGACCAGGTTGTATCTTCTACTTTCAATTAATATGATACATCGACATGTCCCTTTCCCATAAAGTAACTCTTACTTTATTGTGTAATTCCTTGATCATATGCATAAGTTGATGTTGAATATACTTTTCTATCATTACTTTGTTTGGTTTGTGTTGTCTTAGACTTGACTTCATAAGAGCACCAAAGCGAAGCGGGAACAATAGAGACCTAAGGAAGAAATATAAAGGTATGTCTCTTATTCCTTCCTATTAGTAGATTCAATGATTGCAACTTAGGGAAAGAGTCTTGTCCTGTCTTGTTTTGTTCTAGATCCAGGTGGATCTAGGGAGCTCTGTTAGTGTCTGCACCTACCAATTAGTCCGATAACAAAATTGGTGACTCCACTAGGGATTGAAGCCATTTTTGTTGGTTTTTCCTTGGCCATTTTCTCTTAACTCACCATTTTCCATTTCCATCAATCTCCAAGTCTTGAAGAGACCCTGATAGACTCCTTGGGTCCAGAAGTTCCTTAAATTTTTTTGTCTTTTTTCCAAATTTTTCTTAGTTTCAGGACTTCTCGCATTGCACCCTTCTGTATCTTGCAAGAACCACTAGAGTTCGCACCCTGTTGTTCAGTCCAATGATAACTTCTCACACTCTACTTGTGTCCATCCTGCAAGAATCCTTCATTCTCACACTATACACCACTGCTAGCCTGCGAAACCATGTACAATTTTTTTGGTTTAAGGTTTTTTGTATCCTCAGATGCCCAAATTTGTATGTGTGTCTAAAAAGAACTTCTTTGGTCAGTGATTGATTGTTTCTTGACTTCATATTTCGTGAATGATTAGTCTTTGGAAATTGAAAGCTCTTCTTGTTCACTTTCTCTCAATTGTTACCTCTTGACCTTTTATTAACAAGAATATAATCTCTGGTTGTCGAAATTCGAGTGCTTGTTTGGTTGGGAGCAGGTGATCAATTTAAAAGTTGGGATTAATTTTCTTTTTCAATTGCTCATTACTTGGAAAATTGTTGCCCACATGCATTTGAAGAGACTAGTCTTGTTTGCTTGTTATTTTTGTCTTCATTGAAAGATTGGTTTGGGTTTTTGTTGTATATTGTTTTTCATCAGTTGTTGGTTTTTCCTTAGTTCCACCACTGTTGTGTGGTTTCTACTGAAAATTGAAAAACATTTTTCTTTTTAAGCAATTTTTTATTTCAAAAATATTGGCATTCAATTGTTGGAATCAAACGAATAGAGAATTTGCATTATTCATGACTAATTGATGTTGCATTTCAAAGAAGATCATATATTGTAGTTCAAGATGTTCCAAAAAACTCCTCTTTCCCTCTTGTAAATAGGATTCATCGAACGAAAAATTGGTATCATTCATTCCTATCTATGCATTGTTGGGTTAGAGTCTCACACAACATCAGTTTCATTTCCATCTCCTTTGAGTAACAACAACCTTTAATAATATTGTGCAATTTTTAAAATTTAACTAGTAACTCTTTTCTAGGACTCTATTACACCAACATTAGCTAGGCTAGATCTTTGGAATAGGCAGTGAGATACACTCTCCAAAGCGCAAAACACACAATAACATCTTGTGGTAAGGAGTGTCACATTCCATTTGCAACATTTTTTCCTAGGAAGCCCTTCTCACACAAGGGTCAAACCCAAGGTCGCATTGAGATTGACAAAGTTACTCACCCTGCTTTGTTGATATCAGTGTATAGATTGCACGTATTACACGGGTCACTTGAAGATATACCCACAATGATGAGTGGAAGCCTCTCAAGCTGATTTCGAGCTAGATACCATGCCCTTACATGTGGATCGGACTGTCGACTGTTCCCTTAGGATTTATTTTTGTTGGTGGTAACCTTAGTGGCCTATCTTATTAGGGTCTTACACAATGTGAATGTGGAGGGGAAAGACTTCACGGTACCTGGAATCGACGTTGGCCAAACTCACTCGAGATACTTGGAGGGTATACCCACGATTATGTGTGGGAGCTTGCACCAGGGTGTAAGTATGTTAAGTAGGTCGTCAATGTAACTTTTCCACCCTAGCCCAGCCCCTTATTATCTCGTCGTTGCGACATTGGATTTCATCACCAACTAGTGACTTCGGAATTAGAAGGTCTTGTTTGCTTGGTTTTGCTTCTTAGATTTTTACTAGAACATGTCGTTTGTTTACCCAAGTTGACCATAGAATTTCCTTCATAATTTTTTAACTCAATCACAATTGACCCTCCACATTGTTCACGTAGAATGCAAGGCTTACCCCAAAAAAATTTGGAAGGTTCTCAACCCTTCCCTACCAACTCACCGGAGGGCTCTCCTCAATAGAGTGAAGTCTAAGACGTTGCCACTCCACAAGTTGAAAGAACTGACTCTTTAGAACAATTCTGAATTACTAATTCTCGAGAGGACTTTCGACTTCATCCTGACTCTGAGAGACACATTATGCGAGTGAATTCTTCCAGAGACTTGGTTGTTCAGTCTTTTGGATCACCAGCTAGACCTTTCCTAGGACCTGAGGGTCAAGGTCCTTTTTGGACTACTGGCATTTTTAGACGGGATATTTTTGGCTCAGGAGCAGGCATTGATATCACTGTCTCACCTAAGCTACCCGAAACATCTAATCCAGATGCAGTACCTTTTGCTACTGCTTATTATTTTCCTGGTACAGAAGCTCCACGAACTGACCACATCTTTACTCTACCTTTACAAATGGTCCATTATACAAATACTCTGAGTCTTCACACCGGGATTACCACGGCTAGCCAAGCCCCCATTGGCACACTGCTTTCTCCCAGATTCACCCTAACACTTTCACCCAGATACCATGCGTTGAATGCCTCTATTCCCGCTCCTGCACAAATCTCCTCCGAGACTCCTGGCAGTTCCACTCCTTCTGGGCACCATCCTCCCGGTTTCATTCCAACACTTTTTCCACCCCCTTTCATAGGACCTTTTCCAGCCTCTATCGGAGGCACTAATCCTGGTGGCACCATTCCTCCATTCACACCAAATTACCAGATTCCTATTGGTGGACAATTTCACCAAGGAGGCCCACCTCAACCGACCCCACCCTATGGACAAAACATACCTCCATCTTTGGCCCAGTATTGGAATCATCTTATACAACATAACCCTCACCCGACTAGGGGACAAAAACCTCCAACTAGCTCTGTCATACCCCTTGGTATAGGCCAACCCTATCCAGGTATGTCTAATCCTATTTGGGGCTCGAATGCTCAACCCCACACCCCCATTCAAGGGTAAAACCCTATGAGTTATTTGCCTCCAGACCAACCACTGAATCTTCCCGGATCCTCGCATTATATGCAAATTGCTTATGGTCCCACTAGTTTTCCAATGAGACTCCCTCCCCAAAGCCGCCAGTACCCGCATGTGAATAGACAGTTACCTTTCTTAGCCACCTTGGACCTCCTGGATTTGTCTAGGATTTTAAATGATCTGATCCGTCACTCTCCCCAATGGCCTGCCATACCGGCCAAACTACCTTCTGACATCCCTAAATTTGATAGAAAACTGGGAGAGGACCCAAACAATAATGTAATGACTTTTCACCTTTGGTGCTCATCCAACTCCTTGATGGATGCCTCTATTCATTTAGGCCTTTTTTAGCGAACCCTCATGGGTTCTGCCATGAAGTGGTATATAGAATTACCACGATGTTTCTTCGCCAACTTAAACACCCTCACTATGGCTTTCCTCACCCACTACCAGTTACCGATCCTCTATGAAACAGGGACTGATATTTTGAGTTCTTTCAAGCAAACCAAAGCCACTCATATCTCCGATCACATTCATGAGTTGCGGCAGAGAAGACGTATCATCAAACTCAAACTTCCTAATTTGTGAATGACATCGATCGTGACATATCCATGGGTGGAGTTGTCACAGAAGAACGAGGCATTAGTAGTGCTCAATACCTTGACCTCGTTTACTCATAAACGGGTACTCTTTACGACCTACTCCCTGATGCACCTCTCCCTTCTACTTCTGCCACTTCAACTACTCCTGATGCTTCTCATGTAGCTGACGGTGTGATTGGCACTTTCCATGCCCAACTGCATTCCATCCAAACCTCTAGAAACAACCCCAAACCCATTTCTTCTAATGTTCAAAATTCTCTGTCTCCTACCCCTCCCACCGAAAAGACTTCTGAGGTAAATGCTGTTCAATCTACCCCCATCGGTAAAAACAAATCCAGAAAGGGAAAAGGTAAGAATAAGGAGGACAAAAATAATTCACAAGTAGAGAGAACCAAAACACCACCTGTTGATGATAAGGATAAGCGCAAACCCCAATACCCTTGTCTTATCTGTGGTGATGATCACTACATTAAGGATTGTCCATGACGAGTCGAGGTTACTAAGATCCTTCAAGGGACCACGAAACCAGCCACTCTGGTCGTATTGTTACAACCCTTCCCTTCCCAACAACAGGCCCAATTGGTCATTCATGACCAACCCTCCCCCTCAAGTACATCTTATGTCTTAATGTGTACAGGAGATTCAAAGTAGAATGACATCACACTTACCACTTGATCCAAAGATTATTCTTCCTCCAAAGAGAAGGTTGATGCGATACCTCCTTCGTTGGTCCAACCATCTCCCATGACTCCACCTACTAACGGTCCTCTTCATCTTGAATGAACAAGCCTCGACACAGTTCTTTGCCCTCCTCCAAAGGGTGTCGTTTGGAAATCAACTTTCAATCCTCATGCCCGTGCTACCTAGAAATACAACATTTTTGAAGATCTGTCCCAAGCACCATCCACGATGTCAGCCCTCGAAGTCCTTCAAAATTTCCCTATACAACGAAAGGCACTATTGAAAGCTATTGGTGGAATCGACCCTATGGATATGAATTTAATAATTTTTGACTCGGAAGATCACATTCCAAGGTTACCCCCTCAACTTGCATTCCAAATACAAGTTATTGTCTTCGAAAAAACATTTGTAGAATAGTTATCGACGAGGGTGCCTCGACGTGTGTCATGTCTATTACCTGCTGGAAAGCCATCGACTCTCCTCCTTTGACTAAATCCCACAACACACTCAAAGCCTTTAATGGCTCCAATTTTAAGCCTTATGGTGTCCTCCCTTCATTGTCAATTACGTTAGAAGGAAAAACGGTCCAAGTTGAAGTGGAAGTCTTTGACGCTCCTCTCAATTAAAACCTTCTACTTGGTCGTAGCTGGATTGATTCCATGCACGCAGTTTTGTCAACTCTTTTCTGTGTTGTGCATTTCCCACATCAAGGAAAGGTAATTACCGTCGACCAATTAGCCTTCTTTAACTCGGATGCACATACCGGAAACATATCATTCATTGCCAAACCCCCCCCGGATATGAGAACGTTGGTGTGAGTTTTCTTAAAGACTCCTCGTTAATGGGTACCTTCCCCATCCCACCACCCAATGTTCCACATCCATCTGTCGCTTCGATCAACATGATCTCCACCTCTATTCACAGAACCCCTGCGTCTCATGCCCCATGGATGGTACCCAACCCAAACGATCATCTTCGTTACGATGACGAAATGCCTTTGAGTCTGGTCGAATATGCCTATTAGGACATTCAATCGACAACCCCTTCTACCCCTTCTCTCGGTGATTTATCTCCAGATCCTTTCCGTGTCATTTTTCCCATGGACGAGATGATTATGTCTGTTATGGAAGACACCCCCTGGGATGATGGACATGATTGTTCCATCCTCTTCCTAGAACAACACACCATCGAGAGATACTAACGGATTGCGACCCCGTCGACCATTATCGTCATTTCTATTGTTCTCGATCCTACACACGATGTGTTTTCTGAAGGGAACTTAAGTAATATCTCACCCACCATCCCCTCGACATATCCATAAAACCTGGGATTGTCGAAAATGTGCATATCGGAGCTTCGTGTTACCCTGACGAAATTGTCACCTACCAGTCGCTTTCCAAAGAATTTTGTGATGTCTTCGCCTGGAGCTATGAAGAAATTCCAGGTATTGACCCCGACATTGTGATACATGAGATCAAGACATACCCAGAAGCTAAACCCATCCAACAATGCCTTCATCCGGTCCACCCACGTAAAGCGACTTCTATCAAGCTTGAAGTCAAGAAACTTCTCAAAGCCAGCTTTATTTACCCAGTGGCTCTCACTGACTGGGTTTCCAATCTTGTCCCCATCAACAAGAAACAAGGCACAATCCGCGTGTGCATTGATTATAGGGATATTAACAAAGCATGTCCTAAAGACAACTTTCCTACCGCCTTCGTCAACCAGATCACCGACGATTGTGCCAGAAGTGAAATCTTCTCTTTGATGGATGGTTTCTCTGGATATAATCAAATCAATATTGTTCCCGCGGACCAACACAAAACTTATTTTATTTTTCCTTGGGGCACTTTTGCCTATCGGAAACTTCCTTTCGGTCTAAAAAATGTTGGCACAACATTTTAGCATGCTATGTCTTACGCCTTCTGTTATAACCCTAAAATGCACCATACAGGTTTACCTGGCATCAGGCCAACTCATGCCTCTGCCTAGCCAAAGCCTTGCTGAGTAATTCCTCAAAAACCACTTAAAAACAAGCAACCCGCGCCCTAACTTCTCACTGGGCGCGGGCATCCGCTTGCTGTCTTCTTACTGCACGCAGGTATCCACGGGCTAGCCCAAAACAGCCCGCGAGTACCTAACAATGCAAAAAATCAGGGAAGTTTCCGCCGAGACTCGGGGCTTTTTGTCAGTTAACTGAAACTCTCTGCCATGCATGGCCGAGAGTTCGACTAAAACCCTAG
>SNQJ01S0040835.1:153973-200865 GCA_010110895.2 Picea sitchensis
TTATTCTCCTCTTGTATGCATGTGAAGAAAGAGGTTTCAGATTCGGGTAGAAGGTCAAAAGTTAAGTCTAAAGGGTCATTTTCTGCGTATAAGTTTAGAGCCCTAGCTTATTAGTCCGTAGGGTAGAAATACCCAACACCACCTTCCATGATATCAAGCACATCATGCAACCATATCTAGATGACTTACCCTCTCATTCCATGCGACATGTTGTTCATCCAATACACCTCCAAGCCATTTTCCTTTGATGTTGGTTTTACCATATACGCTTGAATCCTCACAAATGTGTTTTTTGCGTAGAATCCAGCTGACTTCTAGGCTTTATTATTTCATGTCAAGGGATTAGGGTAGATCCTTTGAAGGTCGAGGTGATTCTCAATCTCCCTCCTCCTTTGCATCGTCAGTTACAAAGTTTGCAAGGGAAAACAAAATTTCTTCGTCGTTTCATCCTAAACTATGCCGAGCTAACTCTTGGATTTACAGGACTACTCAAAAAGGGGTCTGAGTTCGTATGGGATACCACTTCCAACAAATCTTTCGAAGCTTTGAAACTGTCTCTAACATGTACCCCACTTCTCTTCCCACCTGATTACAGTAGCGATTATTTCCTCTACCTTGCAACCTCGGATTACACCATCGCTATGGTTCTCGTCCAAGAGGATGATTCTCATGACGAACATGTCATCTATTAGTTGAGTCGAAGTCTTATTCCTATTGAAACCAAGTATTTCCATGTTGAAAAACTAGCCTTGGTAGCCGTCCAAGCAGTTCAACATTTCCGACACTATATAATCTCTCGCAAGACTACGGTAATTTCTAACTACAACCCTATGCAGCACATTCTCACACGTCAACTGCTAGGGGGGGAATACTCCAAATGGATCATGATACTCCAGGAGTTTGACTTAGAATTCAAATTCACTAAGTCCAAGAAATCCTTATTGTTTGCCAAGTTGATATGCGACTTTCCCTACTCTGAAATGGAAAATGTAGCAGCCGATTCATTACTTGATGAATCCTTTTTCCTGATTAGTTCCAATGATCTTTGGTATGGAGATATCATCATATATCTCCAAACCTAGACTTTTCAGCCCAATATGTCTAGTACTGACTACCATCAAATACGCTACCAATCCTGTCAGTATATTATCCTCGATGATACTCTTTATTGTCATGGGATTGACTCAGTTTTTTTACGCTACCTCACATTTGACGAAGCCGAGAAATCCCTAAATGACTTCCATTCTGGAGATTGTGGTGGTCATATGTCTGGGTATGCTACTGCCCAAAAGATCTTGTGAGAAAGGTATTTTTGGCCTTCTTTATTTAACGATTGTATAATTGTCCTCCAAAAATGCCACGCTTGCCAGACCTACAACCATAAAATATGGTCACATCCTGCTCCTCTTCACACTGTGGTCTCCATTGGTCCTTTTGCAAAATGGGGTATTGATTTTATGACATGTCACCCTCGCTCGTCCAGGGGGCATGGATACATTATTATAGTCGTAGATTATTTTACTAAATGGGCCGAGGCGATGCTGACATTTGACAACACCGAAAAGACCGCAACATTATTCATTTTCAATCACATCATAGCTTGTTTTGGTGTTCCTCAGGCTATCGTCACTGATCATGGTAGCCACTTTATAAACTTCATGATGTTCGAACTCACTAAAAAATTGGGTCTTCACCATGAAAACTCAACACCCTATTACCCACAAGACAATGGCCAAGTCAAAACAATTAACAAAGTCCTCATTACCATGCTTCAACAAATGATAGGGATTCATAAAACGAGACACGATGTTGTTTTCAACATTATGGTCTTACCGAATATCCGTTAAGTCTTCTACCAGGTTTACACCATTCTAGTTAGTCTATGGTCTAGAAGCCATTATGTCGATTGAATGCGAGAAACCCTCCCTAAAACTAGTCGTCGAACTCCTCCCAAACACTTGTGCCAAAGAATAACATCTATTGTATCTCATGCGATTAGAAGAAACTCGTCGCAATGCTGCCCTAGTCATAGAAACCCAAAATAAATGCATCAAAGTCTAATACGACCAACATGTCAAGCCTCGCATTTTCTTTGAAGGTGATCTGGTTCTCCTTTACAAACAAGATCGGGATATGCTAAGAGATGGAAAATTTGAAGCTATGTAGCAAGGTCCTTATATCGTTAGATGAGTTTTGGAGAAAGGAGCTTACGAGTTAGTAGACTACAATGGTATCCCTTTGAGTGAACCCAGAAATGGGTTGTACTTAAAGAAGTACTATGCCTAAGATCACCTGATAATGCGTACTTGTATTCTATTGTATCATACTTCTTGTGTGTTACTACAGTATGCTTTTTTGTTATCTGGTCTCTACCCTCGACCGCTTATGTTACATTGTGTTTGGTTTCCAGATGTCAGAGTCTTCGCTACCTCACATTGGCTTCACTGATGGCACTAGCCGTAGTACTCAGAACCTTGCTTCTGCTGCTTGGGCAATTTATGCCCCTACAAATGAACTTATCACTCTACAAGGTGTGTGTGTCTCGGCCATGCGACCAACAATATTGTAGAGTATAGTGCCATCATCTAATTGTTGATTGATGCTATTTCGCTTGGTATCCACCACTTGGTTGTATGACTTGATTCACAACTAGTAGTACTACAACTAAGTAATGTCTATGCTATTTGAAGTCCTACTTTATTATGAGTATATTTACAAATTCGCCTCTTGGAACGTTATTTTGATTATATTGAGCATCAACACATTCCTAGATGTATAAATACATTGATGGATGCATTATCTAACTATGTATTATACAGACATTTGGGCCATTTATAAACCAATCACATCACATGTATCACACAACACAAGATAAGTCGGTAGAAGCCATATATATGTATATAACGATCAAAAGTTTTTTACAAAAAGTTTCTATCCAAGGACCAAAATCTCAAAATGTGAAGCTCGTAGCTTCTACAAAATAACATCATGGGTGACACTCATGATAACACACAACTTCCTGGGCCACCCTACAAAGCAGTTGGTTAAGATAATCCGACACGCCCATAGTGTGGTGTTGTTAATGCCGAGGGATATCCCCGATAGACATGTTTGGAATGTCAGCAGTCAACCCCTACAAGTTTTTCTCCACTGCCTCATAGTCTTCGACATCCCATCGTGCCATTGGAGCCACCTCTCCTCATCGTTGAATAGGAGACATTCCTGGAGGTCGATATGGCCCCACATCTGTGTCATCAAAAAGATATTTTTTTATCAGTTCTTGGACAAACATAAAAAAAAATTATATGATAAAAATTACAAAAACATTTAAAAGAACAAAATATGTAATTCTTACCTAAGTCACTCCACTGAGCATCCTTAGGTAGGGATAAATCTAGATCCCCTCGGAAGTCCAAACCAGCATATGCATAGTCATCAACCATCAACATCTGTGGCCTCAACCAGTCAAAGAATGAGTCATTGTATTTGATGATAGGCCCAGCTACGTGTCGGGCCATGAGGTTGCACTACCTCAGCATCCTTGGATCTTGTGGGGCCAGTAAACCCCACTCAACCTATAATCTCAGCAATGGGACCCTCTTGAGAAAGAAGGACACCAAAAGTGATCCGTACCCAAATTGTTTCAAGTCACCCTTCCTGCATTTCATCAATTACCTCTTCATACTATGGAGAACTGTATCCGACTAGTTGAAGACTCGTGGATCTGTGCACTCTATGGTGTATTGGAAGTAGCTCTGGAGATCCATGTGTGGAGCTGTGCTCCCAGCCATGCATGCTATAGTGAACAAGATGGTTCGCAGGGTCAAATCTTTGACCCCCTAAATAACAACCTTGTCATTGCTTCTTTTTGCCTCTAGAATGTAGTACTGGCGACAATACTCACTCATAGGGAGTCTGCCACCTCAACTATAGGTCAAGCTAGTGTGGTACCCACACCATGATAACCCTATTAGAAAGTAGATATCCTAGATATCTAGGGTCAATGTGTGGACTCCCACATGAAAAAACTATTGTTCCATGTCCCACATATGAACCAGGTACTCCAACAACCTGATTTGGGCCCTCATGCCTGAAATCCGGAAGAATTTCAAGAGCCCACAGTCATTCCCAGCAATGGCATCCTCCTCCTCATGTTCTCTTTCTCACCACTTCAGCATTGTGATGGTAAAATGCTTGTACAAGAACCATAAGAGAAGGATCAACAACTTGTTTCAAACCTTGGCATAATTTTTATTGAGCAAACATCAAATTGAATTTTCATTTTCCGGCCCCTGCAGGTTCCCCTTTAGCATAGTGTGAGATTCTCACAGGTGCCCTTATGGCCACCTATGAGAATCCTTCATTCTCACAGGTCCCGTATGGCTATCTTGAGAGAATGATCGGGCACAAGTTTTGGCCCTAAAACGAACCCAAAACCTTGAAAATTACCAATAAAAACAAAAACTAAACCATGGAAAATATAGAAGATCAAGAGCTTACCTCGTTGACAGTGATGGTTCGCCAAATGGTCGCTTGTGCCTCCTGCGATCGAGAAACAAAATTTGGGGGGGAAAAGAGGTACTTTGGACAAAATTCTTGGCAAAATCACAATGAAAATGGTAAAAGCCCTTTTTACCCATATTTATTCACTTTTTACCATTTGTGTTGATTTTTATATTGTTTTTTCCATCAAACCTAATGCCTAATAGTCCTATGAGTGTGACTTTTTGCAGATATAGCGACTTTGAAGTTCACACGAAGGAGTACAAATGCTTTTTCTTTTTCATCACATGTACGACTGCATTTTATGGTTTTTAAGAAAAACCTCAAGCTCAGTCTTCATTCGTTCTCGTGCTCGAAAATACATGAGAACGTAACCAAGTATATTTTTCTTGTCTTTTCGTACTCGTCATGGTAACATGAAAATGACGAACGCAAAGGAGTATCCTTTAAGCTCTTTTCACACTCCATAAAAATGAAAAGATCGTCAAGCGACCTTGTTCTGTTCAAGCTCGTAAAAGTATATGAACAAAATGTTTGATGGGTGATAGTTTATCACTTTTTTGGTCCTGTTGAACTATTTTACAAAAAAGGAACTGAGAGAGTTCTCTTTAAGTGTTTTTCAGACTCTCAAAACATGAAAAAACCCCGAGTTTTCTATCTTTGGACTCGTTAAACAAACATCAAAAGACTCGTAATGGGACCGAGCCACTCCTTCCTAGGGTTCGTTAAACGTACTCCAAGAGACTCATCCAAAGGATGAGCTTACATCAACAAGCATATGTTATCCTCCTCAAGATTGCGTAAAATAAAGAGGTACTCGCCAGAAATGATGGGGAAAATTTTGGGAAAGGGATGTGTTTTCGTATTCATATTAATGGCAATAAGTGTCACTCTTGAACATGACACCCCCTATTCATTATTTGAAGTCGGTTTGGTAAATCCATTTGTCTCTCTTTCGACTTGCTACAAGGTCATATCCTGGGTCGTCTCTGAGTCAGTGTTGACAAGTCCTTGGTCATGTCATTCATATGTTCAAGAGAAGGTCATCCAAACCCTCTATTGATTTGTCCATCTGCAGTTGTCCATTCTTACCAAGTCAGCCTTCCCTATGTCCATTTCGACCTATATTCATACTCTGTTTCACCTTCAAAATCTGTTACTTATTTCGTTTCATTGATGGGGGATACATCAAGGCCCTCTTGTGACGAGTCTTGTTCTGTTGACTCCAACTCATTATCTGGAAATAGGACTTCGAAATTATTTGGTACCTTGGAACTTGCATGCCTCAATGGCAGGTTTCCTTTCTTTTGATAGTGGGTTTTCATTATTGACCCCTGATTGGGAGATTCCGTCAAATGTTCTACCTCATCTCATTTATTCACATTCGTTGGATTGTACTAGTGTACCTTGGGATTCATTGACATTAATGGTGATTTCCCTCGCACTTGTTAACGGTTTCATCAATGACTGGTAATCAAGTGGTTTCTACCATGTTCGACTTCAGCACATGTAATCACATGGCTAGATTCGTACTTTCAGGTGACAAGATTGAAGACCCTGGGTCTAATATTTTTTATTTAGGCTACGATGGAATATTTATGATTTGTAGACACATAGATCCACTTTGTATGTCATATGGCTATGTCATCTTAATTTGAGTCTTCTCTCATAGATCCACAGTGTATTCCTGGTGGTTATGCAGTATTTTGACGGCATGGATTCACAGTGTATGATTGGTGGCCATGACCTATGTTCATGATGTCATCCGTTCGTGATCTGAGTATGGGAATTCCTACCTCAGAACTGGTATTATATTTTGTAGATGCTTGGTTGTTTACAGGTTTCTGATTAGGTGCACTCCTAGTTTCTGACACACACACGCAATTTACAAAGTATTTCGGTTGTCACAGATTCCAACCTCATACTTTGGGGGGAATTCTGTTACAGATTATTTTGGTCACTTTGGTGATGTCTCAACAGTGATGTATTCAGGCTCCCAACATAGACTTTTTGCTTGAGAAAAGTGGCTCTTGTCTTCTTCTAAAAAACATATTTTTAAGATGATTTCGCAGGATGTCTATGGCCTAGGGTGCGAGAATCCCTCATTCTCGCAGGTCACTCACACTTAGGGTGAAAAATTCTCGTAGTCTTCTCTATACACAGGGTGCAAACCTATTTTTAAGCTTGGAAAGGAGAAGATGTCTCGAGGATTTTATAATGGAATCTTCTAGAAAATGAGTTGGCATTCACATGGTTGTCATTCTACTAACTTCTCAGATTTGATGGGATCATCCTCATCCATGTAACCATCTCTCCTTCTCCTATATATTGAAGGGTTTCTCATGGAAAATATTAAGCAAGATTGAATGAAGAATTGGTGAAAGAATTGTGTGAAGAACCATGCTTGGACAGAAGCTTGAAGACTCTATTTGGTCTATCAAGAGGAATTGGATCTTCTTCATGAAAGTATAGATAAATTGTGTGTTTTGGAACCAAGGGTCACTAAAAGGAATCTTGCAACATCAAGGTGATCAGGTTGTATCTTCTACTTTCAATTAATATGATACAACGACATGTCCCTTTCCCATAAAGTCACTCTTACTTTATTGTGTAATTCCTTGATCATATGCATAAATTGATGTTCAATATACTTTTCTATCTTCACTTTGGTTAGTTTGTTTTGTCTTGGACTTGACTTCACAAGAGAACCGGAGTGAAGCGGGAACAACAGAGACCTAAGGAAGCAATATAAAGGTATGTCTCTTATTCCTTCCTATTAGTAGATTCAATGATTGCAACTTAGGGAAAGAGTTGTGTCCTGTCCTATTTTGTTTTAGATCCAGGTGGATCTAGGGAGATCTGTTAGCATTCGCACCTACCGATTAGTTTGATAATAGAAAGACTTGAAAATTGGAAACAAAGGTTGCATGAAGTATCGACCAGAAGATGTTCTTGCATTGCTCACTCTTTGTGTTGGATTGTAATAGAGGTACCTGATACACAAAATTTTGATGAACCAACTGAGGTAAGTTCTTCTGTCAATGAATTTGATTCATATATTCTCGAACAACAAATATTGTCGGAATTAGATGTTGAAATGAGAGAAAATCCAACGACATGGTGGGATAAATACAAGGAAGAAATAAAGGATTGAAAAAACTTTAAAAGGTTGATGTAGATTAGATTTGGAATAGAAGAAACTATGCAGAAATATATAGGGACGAGCAGACTGACAGATCATGTTGCATAGTGTATGAAAACTTGGAGACAGGTTCCAATGCAGGAATGGATGCACAAGTTCATACAGACACTTGAGATGGTTCCCAAGAACTGGTATCTAGAACTAGAGATACACAGAGGGAAATCAAACTAGGAATATCTCACCCGAAATTCTAAGGTAACATTTACTTTTTAAGTTAAGTAAGCCTTAGTAAATGTGGCTCTACAAGTTATGAGAATATTTTTATGGAAGAAGTTTGGATAGAAATAGTACCTACATGTAGTTCTCACATATAATTTGTGTCAGTCCATGAGTTACTATAATGTTATAATGTAACTAAAGAAGATCAAGAAGAAGAAGATCTAAGAAATGTGCAAGTACCATATAATGAAGGGGACTACATCGTAGAAGGTCTAGAACTATAATATGATGCATACATAAAGCCACTAAGAATACACAAAGTGAAGATTGGCACGAAAGAGAGACCCAAGTTCGTGAATATTGGTGATCATTGGAACAATGAGACTATTGAAAATATTGCAGACCTATTGTGCGAGTATCAAGATTTGTTTTCGACAACCTTTTCAGAGATGAAGGGAATAGTTGGGGAACTAGGTGAGATAAAAACCTCGTTAAAACCAGATTCTAAACGATTCAGATAGATACCTTACATATTGAATCCAAAGTACACGGAAAAAATAAAAAAAGACATTGAAAGAATGATAGAAGATGGTGTCATTGAGTGCGTCAAAGAGTCTGAATGGATAAGTCTAATGGTGGTCCAAGATAATAAAATAGGGGGTATTATAATTTTCCTAGACCTAAGGAAGTTGAACGATTCATGTTTACATGACCCTTTTTTGAGACCCTTTATAGGTGAAGTACTAGAAAATGTAGGAGGGAAAGAGGCCTACTCATTCACGGATGAGTTTTCAGGTTATCACTAGATAAATATTGTGCCATAAGATAGACATAATACAACATTTGGGATAGAGTGGGGAAGCTTCTAGTACACCATAATGTTGTTTGGGTTAAAGAATGCACTTGCTATGTTTTCTCGAGTAGTTGTTGTATCCTTTAAGGAGTTTATTCATAAGTTTCATGAAGTGAATTTAGACGATTAGACTATGTTTATCCTATTGAAAGATAACATAGTAACTCTACATTTAATTCTTGATAGATGTAGACAATATCAGACATCATTAAATTTGAAGAAATGTATTTTTTGCACACCGTTTGGCATATTATTAAGTCATGTGGTATGAAAACAGGGTTTGTTGGTTGATCCTGTGAAGATAGTCGTAATTGTTAACTTGACACCACCTGAATCTGTGCGAGAGTTGAGAACAACATTGGGTCATATAGGATATTACATGAAATTTATTAAAGGCTATGTGCAGATTACAACTCCGATGGAAAAGTTGTTAAAGAAAGAAGCTAAGTTTTAGTGGAATGAATATTGTCAGTAGGGTTCGGACGTATTAAAGTAGAAGTTAGTCATTGCGCCCATTATGGTGTTTTTGTATTGACATAAATAATTTCATGTTTATGTGGACACATTGTCGATAGTGCTTGTGTAGTATTAGTACAACCAAGAGATGGAAAGTTATACCATCTAATTTTCTTTGCTAGCAGGAAGTTGTCGACTACTTCTAAGAATTACACGAAAACAAAAAGGAAAGGTTTGGAGATGGTTTATGCATTGTAGAAGTTCAAACTCTATTATTGGGGTCCCATTTCAAGATGTATATAGATCACTCTACACTACAATGCCTAGTGAAAAAGCTAATGTTGGGAGGAGAATCTGTAGATGGTTATTGTTGTTCTAGGAATACGATTTCAAATTTATAGTGAAGCCATGGAAAGTAAATGCAGGACTAGAACATTTGTCATGAATACTAACAGGAGAAGACATAGGTAATATAGATCATAGTTTACCAAATGTGAATTTATTTTTAGTTCAAATGGTAGACGACCACTTTAAAGAAATTCTCCACCTTTTCAGTACAGGAATCGCTCCATCCGACATGAGAGTATCACAAAACAAGAAGCTAGTAGTTAAATTAGCGGATTATGATTTGATTGTAGGAAACTTATATAAGTTAGGTATGGATGGAATACTATGATGATGTTTGATAGAACATGATAAACCAATGATCCTAGTAGAGGTGCATGATGGAATTACAGGAGGACATTATGGAGGAAAGGTGACAACACAAAAGATATTGCATGCAGGTCTATTTTAGTACCCCTATGTCGAACCCTAGTTGTACATATAAATGTAAATGTTTTATAGGCTAGTGAGACAAGATATTTTAGGCCAGGGTGCTTATGTGGTTATTAGGTCGAATATCCTAGATGCTTAATTCCAGTGAGCCTATTTTTGTAATATGTAAACACTCATGTTATTAATAAAGTACATCATTGCTACAGACCGACCCAAAAATGAGTATGGGGGGAATAAACTCCACTAGAAAGGGAAAGGGGGGCTAAGAGTTTAGGAAGGGGATAAGATAGGGAGATTAATCAAAATGGAATATTATATTAGTTTTCCTTAGAGCTAAAGTAATGGATATGAATATATCCTAAAATATAAAGTAGGGACAAGGGATACCCTTCGGTGCCAAGTGTATTAAAAGACACATGCATATATATATTT
Organism: Picea sitchensis; assembly: GCA_010110895.2. NCBI lineage: Eukaryota > Viridiplantae > Streptophyta > Pinopsida > Pinales > Pinaceae > Picea > Picea sitchensis. Next base: position 164,356 of record SNQJ01S0040835.1, read on the forward strand.
GGGGACATAGTGTGAAGAGGGAGGAGGATGATTCCTTCATAGAGGAAGTTGTGAGTCATACCCAAAAATATTGGACTTTAAAGAGGAATATGTACTTGTACTGGTTAGCTCTAGAGTTGGATGGAAGAAGTGGGTTGGCAGGCCCATCGGATTGAAGAAGCGAGTTGTTAGGCCCATGGAATAGAAGAAGAGGGTTGTAAGGAAAGTAGGAATAAATAAGAAGTTTGTCAGGCCCATGAGCATTCTCTCTAGGTGATATAATTATTGGGACTTTATTTTCCAAGGTGCGAAACTACAGATACAGGGCCTTGAGACTTCCTTTTCACCCTATTGTTGAAGCCCCGGAAGGGAAGTGGGGCAGTCAAAGGAATGTTGAGAAGAGAAGGGGCACACTTCCTGGGGTGGAACATGCATGTGGGGAATGAATGAATGTAGGATGTTAGTTTGAGTAGGAACCTGTGTATGAGTTTATATGTTGTTAAAGAGAACTTATCCTGGTTAGAAACCCTTTACCCTGGTGGAATTTAGCCCCATCTTGGGGGTGACCCACTACTAAAATTTATGAGAAATGAGGTCTAAGGATGGGAGGAACATGGAAGGTCTACATGTAGTTGGTTTTTATTTCGTTATATAAGTGTCATTCATGTGCTTATCTTAATTAATGTGTGTGTGCAATTATGATTTTTTGTCATGGAATCTTTGTTGTTAAATTCTATATATTAATTTTTACTGTTGCATGCATCCTGTTATTATTTCTACTTAACTATGTTCATATGCATATTTTATTATTTAATGGTATCTGAATTCAGAATTTCGGGTGGTGTGGCCCATCTCGGGGATGGGAGCATTACAAGAGAATTTTTGTTGAGACCCTGATAATGGGGATGTTACAAATTGGTATCAAAGATGATGACAAGAGAGTTTTTTTGTGATGTGTCCCAGCCTTGGTGGTTGGGTACGTTACAAAGTGGTATCAGAGCCAAGTTTCAATACTAAGCTTGCATGGGATGTTTAGGAGAGTGTTGAAGTCAAATTATAGAGATTGCAAGCGAACTGTTTGATAAAATGTTAGGAAGATTTTGTTTGCAAATTGTTTGAAAAAAATGTTTACAATTTTTTTATGGTGAAATCGGGAATGACTGGGTGAAATTGGGTTAAATCCCCAATTTATGTTGTTAAATTCCCAAGGAATTTGGGAAATTTGGTACAAGGATGAGTTTTTTTCGTACCTTAATGTATGTCTGAGAAAATTTAGACCTATAATTAATTGAATTTAAAGTCAACATAAGACTATGGTCGACTGAAATAAATTGAATAAATTGAATAGTTGTAGAATGACCATGGTGAAATGGAATGAAATTGGGAAAGAGCCCCAATTTCTTGCAGTTAGTTAATGGAAAATTCTAAGTGAAAGAGTTGAAATTGAAAAGAAGTGCACAAATTTTTGTGTACAAGGATTTGTTTGGTTGTATTGAGCTTAGTCGCAGAGATCCAATGAAGGCCCAAGAAGGAATTTCATCTTTGGGTGAATTTGAGCATTTTTGGAATTTTGGAAAATAGGCGAAATTAGAAAAAATTTGGTAGTTTTTCATACCCTGACGTCATCATAATGTGGGGGGCCATGTGTTAGTTGAAGTGGAGGCAGGTGACATTTACTACCATGGTGGTAGGTACATGGATATAGGGAGTTATAAAAGTGGTTAAGTGTTGGGACTTATTATGAATTCGTGAGTTTGCGAGCCCGTGAGTCTGCAAAGGTAAAAATGGATAAGTGTTGGCACATATTATGGGTCCGTGAGTCTGCGAGTCGACAAGTATGAAGAAGTGTAAAATGGTTAAGTGTTGGGAATTTTTATGAGTCTATGATTCCTAACAAGTGGAAAAATGGTTAAGTGTTGGGACTTATTATGTGTCGGTGAGTCTGTGAGTCCACGAGTCCGAAGAAGTGGAAAAATGGTTAAGTGTTGAGAGTTTTTGAATGGACTTATGAAAGAAGGGTTGCAATACCGTGGGTCCATGATTCCATGAGTCTGCAATTCCGAAGAACTAGAAAATGGTTAAGTTTTAGGATTTATTCTGAGTCCGTGAGTCCGCTAGTCCGAAGAAGTGGAAAAATGGTTAAGTGTTGAGACCTTTTCGTACAAACTTATGAAATAAAGATTACAATACCGTGGATCCGTGAGTCCGCAATTCCATAATTCTTAAGAAGTGGAAAAATGGTTAATTTTTGGGAATTATTATGAGTCCATGAGTTCGCGTGTCTAAAGAAGTGGTAAAATGGTTAAGTGTTGGGACTTATTATGATTTTGTCAGTCTATAGGTCTATGATTCTGAAGAATTTGAAAAATGGTTAAGTATGGGAACTCTTCGGATGGACTTATGAAAGGGAGAGTTATGCTTCCATGAGTCTATGAGTATATGAGTCCATAAGTCTACATAGATGAAAATAATCTAAGTATTGAGATTTTTCAGGAGGATTCATGAAAGAAATAATTCTGATGCATTATCGGAACGAAATCATATGAAATTTTACGTAATTGTAAATTATTAATCCTAACAAATTTTGTTGGTTGCACATTTTGCAGAGTTAACAAAATTTAGATCAGAACATGATCAACACAGAGTTTAGAATCATGGAATATGTACAGGGGGATTCCATCCATGAAGATGAGATCAGAGGGATGTATGTTAATATGGTTAATGAAGGTACAAATTCAAATGGACATGGAGAATATAAGGGAGATAACATGAAATTGGTAGAGACTATAAAAATTATGCAAAAGGATGTCCAAAGTTATAAAGTTGATAACGAAAGGATTATGAAATCCAAGGAGAAGTAGGAAGAATTAAAAATCAAGTTAATACATATATTGGATAGAATGTAGAAGAAGATGTATAAGTAGACTGAGTTAGGAAGATCAAGGAACCATAAGTCTCAAGATAAGAGTAGAAGAATAAGAAGTGTTAGGAATAATCACCATCATTCTCCAAGGAATTAAACTAGGAGAGTACACATCAATTCAAGTCCATCCCTAGTCAGGAAGTATAAGAAGAGGTTTAGGGTGGATTAGTTATAGGGGGAAATGAACAAAATAAATCCTCCTACTTTTGATGGTGATCACAAGAGGGATGAGGATTTAGATACATGGCTTCTAGGAATGATGAAGTATTTTCAGTTGCATAATTAATATTCACAAGCAAAAGGAAGAATTTCCATATATCATTTCAAAGGAAAAGCATCATTGTGGTGGGATCAATTTTTGAAATTGCATCACATTGATGAGAATAGGTTACCTGGAGGGATTTAAAGAGGTATTTCCAAAATAAATACTTGACTAAGTTATACTATGATAATAAATTGAAGGATTTATTTGAACTCAATCTTGGGAGTATGACCATAGATGAGTATGAGAGAAGGTTTTTAGAGCTGTTGAAATATGTTTCTTTCATCAAGGATGAACAAGTTAATATTCATAGGTATCTAAGTGGGCTTCCATATTTTATCAATGATGAGATATATTATGACGATCCCAAGACACTAGAGGAAACTATAAGGAGGGATAAATTCCTTTATGGTCAACATAGAGGAAGACCAACCTTCCAAAGGATGTGGGAAGATAAAAATAAAAGCATTATGGAACAGAGGAAGAAGGGAACTAAGCCACTATTCCTCAGAAATAATACTCAGGGGAATATAGCTTCTACAGAACCTAGAATGACTGAAACATTGGGGTAAATACCAAGGAAGATACCTATCCAATGTCGGGGTTGTAAGGGAGATCATATGTACTAAGATTTCYCTCACAGAGGTGAAAAATRGAGGACTATTCACAATGTACCTAGGATCTACGCAGCCTTGGATAACAAGTAAGTTGAGTTCMAATCACATATGGTTGAAGTAAAAGGTAAGATTAACAACCAACCCATTGCTATCCTAATTGATTTAGGATCTATTCACAATTATCTAGATCCTAAGATAGTGGAAATATTTCATTTTCCAAGAAGAAATCTTGGAGCATCTTGGTTGGTGTAGCTGGTCAGATGATCTAAAAGGAAAATTATTAATATGGTCAAGGCATTCCCAGTGGACATGAATGGATTGAGCACCGAGGTAGATTTGAACATCATACCTTTAGGTTCCTATGACTGCCTAATTGGTATGGATTGGTTGGACCAACATCATGTTGTCCTAGAATATTACAATAAGGATTTTACTTTCTTGGATGAGAAAGGGAATTTAAGGACAATGCAATGAATTCCAAGGGAAGTAATCCTCAGAGAAATTCCATCCTTCCAGTTAAAGAAGAGTTACAGGAAAGGGTGTAAAATATTTGTAGCACATATGGAAGAGGCACCTAAACATAAGGTACCAAATATTGAATATTATGTAGTCCTAAAAGAGTTTGAAGATGTATTCAAGGAAATAACAGGATTTCCCCCCAAGAGAGATATTGACTTTTCCATCAATCTAGTGTCGGGAGTAGCTCTAGTATCTAAGACTCCTTACAAGATGAGTACACCTGAGCTAAAGGAATTGCAAATGAAACTGGAATAGCTTCTGAAGAAGGGGTATATATGCCCAAGTGTGTCACCTAGGGGTGCCCTAGTATTATTTGTGAAGAAAAAGAATGGAACTTTGAGACTTTGCATAGACTTCGGGTAGTTGAACAAGGTAACGGTGAAGAACGAATATCATTTTCCTAGGATAGATGACCTCTTTGATCAACTCAAATATGAAAACATATTCTCCAAGATTGATATCAGGTCAGGATATCATTAGGTACAAATTAGAGAAGAAGACATCAACAAGACTTCCTTTAGAACAAGGTATGGCCATTATGAGTTCCTAGTGGTGTCATTTGGGTTGTCAAATGCACCAGTTGTATTCATGTGTATTGTGAATGGTATATTAAGGAATTACCTGGATACGTTCATCATTTTCTTATTGGATGATATTTTTATATATTCTAAGTCTGAATAAGAGCATGAACAACACTTAAGAATGGTGTTATAGATATTGAGGGAGCATCAGGTGTATGCTAAATTGAGAAAGTGATCATTCTACTAGAAGAAAATTCATTATTTGGGACATATAATTTCATAGGAAGGGATAGAAATGGATCCAGAAAAGATAAGGGCCATTGAAGGATGGCCAACACTAAGGAATGTCTTGAAGTTGAGATCATTCATGGGCCTTATAGGTTACTATAGGATATTTATTGAAGGATTCTCAAAAATTGCACATCCAATCACTTCCTTGCAAAAGAAAGGTGTGAAGTTTGAGTGGACATTGGATTGTGAAAGGAGTTTCCATCACTTGAAGCAATTATTAACAAGTTTTCCAATACTAAGGATTGTTGATTTGAATGAAAAAATCATTTTATGCACTGATGCATGTAAAGAAGGACTGGGTGGAATCCTTAGTCAGAATGGGTATGTGGTGTGCTATGAATCAAGGAAGTTGAAGGAGCATGAAAGGAACTATGAAACTCGTGATTTGGAGTTGGAAGCCATAGTGCATGCCTTGAATATGTGGAGGAAATACCTCATGGGAAAACAATTTGAGTGAAGGACATACCATAGTGGTCTGAAATACTTGTTTGGACAACTAACTCTAAATTCCAGGAAAAGAAGGTGGTTAGATTTCCTCAGTGAATATCATTTTGATATAAAACATATCAAAGGTAAAGAGAACAAGGTGGTTGATGCACTCAACATGAGGTTGCATACAATTCATGTTGCAACCATTAGAATGTACCAATCAAATTTGAAATATAGGATTCTAGAGGCTGCAAAATCACATTAGAAATACTTGGAGGTAAAGTAAAAACTTCAGCAAGATAATTTACAATAGTAAGTTGAAGACTATAAGATGGAAAATGATGAAATTATCATGTACATGGGTATAATTTATGTGCCAAATGCCTGGGAATCAAATAATATGATCTTGGGAGAAATTCATAATGTGCCTTATGTTGGACACCTAGGTTACCCGAAAACTATTGTAGTTGTCAAGATCTAATACTACTAGACGGGGATGAAGAAAGAGGTTGTTGATTTTATTTCCAAGTGTTTGGAATGTAAAAATGTGAAGGTTGAGCACAGACACCCATCTGGTCTAATACAACCATTTCCCATTCCTAAGTGGAAGTGGGAAGTTGTAAGAATGGATTTCATCACCAAATTGCCCAGAACAACCAAGCAACATGATTCCATCATGGTGGTGGTGGAAAATCTTACTAAAGTTGCCCACTTTATTCTAGTAAATCTCACTCATAAGGAAATCAACATTGTTGATATTTATATGAGGGAAATTCCTCAACTGCATGGTATACCCAAGACCATTGTGACTGACAGAGACCCAAAATTTACCTCAAATTTTTGGAAATGATTATTCAAAGGGTTTGGAACCAATCTGAAATTTAGCACGACCTATCATCCAAAGTTGGATGGGAAAATAGAGAGAGTAAATCAAGTGATTGAATATATGTTGAGGATGTATGTGATGGATAACCATCCAAATGGGAGGATTACTTGCATTTGTTGTAATTTACTTATAAAAATGGGCATCAAGCATCCTTAAAGATGAGCCCATTTGAAGCCATGTATGGAAGAAAGTGAAACACACCAGTAATTTGGGACAACCTCACATACATAGTAGTTTTTGGGGAAGAATTACTCAGGGATATGGAAGAGAAAATGATGAAAATAAAACATAATTTAAAGGTTGCCTAGGACATAAAGAAAATCTATGTTGATAGAGACATAACCCATAGAGAATTTAAAGTGGGTGACCATGTGTTCTTAAAAGTAAAGGCCAAGAGAAGTTCCCTAAAATTGGTAAATTGTTCAAAGCTAGCAGCTCATTATTATGGGCCATTCGAAATCCTAGAAAGGATTGGGCATGTAGCACACATGCCTAATTTACCTGCATCAATGTGTATTAATAATGTATTCCATGTATCATTTCTTATGAGGTATGTACTTGATGATAATCATGTAATTGATTGGAATGTGGTTCAGGTGGAGAAGGAAGACGACATTCAAGTGAATCCAATGTGCATAATGGACCAGAAAATCAAGTATCTCAACAATCAATCCATAGGGATTGTAAAGGTCCAATGGACCCGGTATGGTCCTAAGGATGCAATTTGGGAGCATGAAGAGGCTATGTGGGTAGATTATCCTCATATTTTCGAAAACTATTAAATTTTTTGTTGTATATGTGTTTATACTGCACTAAGGAAAATGCATAAATGAGGGGGAGGGGAATGTAATACTACTAGGCCGAACCATAGTTGTACATATAAATGTAAATGTTTTATAAGATGGCGAGCCAAGATATTTTGGGATAGGGTGACTGTACGATTATTAGGATGGAGAGCCTAGATGCTAAAGGACAATGAGCCTATTTTTGTAATATGTAAACACTCATATTATTAATAAAGTACATCATTGTTGCAGATCGACCGAAAAATCAGTACTGGGGGATAAACTCCACTAGAAAGGGGAAGTGGGGCTAAGATTCTAGGAAGGGGTTAAGCTAGGGGGCTTAATCCCAATGGAATATTATATTAGTATTCCTTAAAGATAAAGTAATGGATATGAATATATCCTAAATTATAAAGTTGGTACAATGGAGACCCTTGGGTTCCAAGTGTTTTAAAAGACGAACGCATATATATCTTTTGGGACATAGTGTGAATGGGGAGGAAGATGATTCCTTCACAGAGGTAGTTGTGAGTTGTACCCGATGGCACTGGATTGTAACAAGGAACCTGTTCTTGTATTGGTTATCTCGAGAGATGGATGGTAGAAGCGAGTTGTCAGGCTCGTCGGATCAAGGAAGAGGGTTGTCAGGCCCATGAGAATTTTTGGGAATTTATTTTCCAAGGTTCCAAATTGCAACTACAGGGCTCTGATACTTCCTGTTCAGCCTATTGTTGAAGCCTCAGAAGGGAAGTGTGGTAGATAAAGCACTGTTGAGCAGAGAAGGGGAAAAATTCTTAGGGTGGAATAATAATGTGAGGAATGAGAGAATTTAGGTTGGTATTTTGAGTAGGAACATGTGTCTGAGTTTATATGTTATTAAAGAGACCTTAGCCTAGGTTTGAAACCCTTTACCCTGGTGGAATTTATCCCCAACTCGGGGGTGAACCACTGTTGAGAGTTATGATTAGTGTGGTCTAAGGCTGGGAGGAATGTGGAAGGTATTCATGCAATTGGTGTTTATTTACCAAGCTAAGTGTCATTCATGTGATTATTTCAATTATTGTGTGTGTGCAATTATGATTTTTTGTCATGAAATATTTGTTGTTAAATTCTATATATGAATTGTTATTGTTGCATGCATGATGTTAATATTTCCTCTTAACTCTGTTCATATGCCAATTTTATTATTTAATGGTACCATAATTTGTAATTCCATGTGGCGTGGCCCATCTCGGGGTTGGGAATGCTACAAGAGAATTTTTACTAAGACCCCGATAATGGGGATGTTACAAATTGGTATCAGAGCATATGACAATAGATTTTTTTTGTGATGTGGCCCAGCCTTGGTGGATCATTACATTACATCTATGGTAGCATACCCTCCATAAAGACATAAAGGAATATTGTCAGAGCTCCAACGTTTGTCAAATATTAGGAAGGTCATAGTGTATGGATGATATGCCTTTGAATATACAGGTCACTTTGTAAGCATTCAAGAAATAGGCAGTAGATTTTGTCAAACCAATTAACCCACTAGTGAGGAGATCAATATCTAGGTACATAATTACCATGATAGACTAGTTGACAAGATGGGCAGAGCCAAAACCAATTACATATTGCATCACAAAGAAAACTACTTGGGTGTTCTAAATTACTTATGAGTGATCAAGGGACTTAATTTTTGAACAAGATAATTGCAGCATTGATAGAAGAGTTCTAGATTCAGCATCATAAGATAACTTTGTATCACCCATAGGATAATGGAAATTTGGAGGCTTTCAATAAGATACTGGAGAATGCATAGACAAAGCTTTGTAATGTAGGACGAAATACTGGGACTTAAGTATTCCTGTGGTGATATGGGCTTATATAACTACATGAAAGAAGTTGACAGCTCAGACACCCTTTATATTAACATATGGTAAGGAAGCAATCATGCCCATGGAGTTTCTAGTACTACATCTATGCATTCATATGATGGMGGGCCTCACATATTCCAATGTGATAGAAGAAAGAATGATAGAGTTACTAGTATTAGAGGAAGACCTATTTGTTGTAGGATTCCATCAACAAGAACAAAATGCACAAGAAAAAGTGTGCCAGGACCGAAACATCAAGAAGAAGAAGTTCTAGACAAGAGACTTAGTACAAATCTAAGACAATAAGTTCTTAAATCAAACTGGAAAGTTCACAATGCACTAGATAGGGCCATACATGATTAGATATGTGACTGAAGCAAGTGTTCTGCAGCTAGAACAGTTAGATGGACAAGTAGTGGAAGGTCTAGTGAATGGGAGTTGATTGAAACTGTTCAAGGATGGTCGTCCTTCTGTGCACTAGGAGAACTGCACGAGATAACTTGTATCATAGTGCACTATAGGAAGAAAAGGTAGAGAAAGAAAGAAAAAGAAAGAAAACATGAAAAAGAAAAAATATAGTTTAGGGAAGAAGTCGAAAGTTAAAAATTCCAAAAAGTTAAGAATAGCAGGTAAACGGGAAAAACAAAAAAATGTCATAGAAGAGAAAGAAGTAGGAAGAAGAGAAAACCAATGAAGGAAGAAAGTTTGTGCAGAGATAAGAGATCACATAGAAAGAATATATCGTGTAGAGAGAAGATATTTCATAGATGAAAACTAAGAACATTTAAGAAAACCCATGACGGGACGTGCAATAAATAGATACCATGAAGGAAATGTAGTGGCATCACGTAACATTAAATACAAATCAACCAGAATATCTTGAAATATTGCATAATCGAATGAATAATTCATCGAAGATACAAAATTGATTGAGCATTAAGGAAGCTAATGAATTCAAACCATTAATGGATTAGAAGGAAAGTTTAGGCAAGAAAGGAAGTTTCCAACTGGAAATGAAGTATGAAAGAAAGTAAATGGTTGACAAGGGAAGATTATTATTAGTTAGAATTCACATAGGGAGTCAAAGTGTTAAGAACCAAATATCAAAATATCATTAAAACATCAGAATAAGTATTCAACGCAATAATAAAGAGAGAAATTCAGATAATAAGCCTCTTCGAGGGGGAAACCTCCTTATATATCATATGAATTCACAAATACAAGATGATTCCAAATGAAAATGTCTCCTTGGTATATATAGGATAAAAGGAGGTATAATTACAACTAATGGACCCAAGCCGACATAAATAAAATAACAATACTAATGTAATATGCCCCAATTAAGGAGTGATGTGCCACTATTTAGAGCTTAACATGACCCTCCCCTTCATACAAGTTTTTTCCTCAACGCTTGAGTATTTCAGGATGATTTTGTATAAAAGAATCATATTCCCACATGGAATCATCAGCAAGTAGTTTCTTCCACTTAATGAGATACCCTGAAATTGATCTATTCCTTAGCTGGAAAATTCTTGTGCCAATGATAGTTTTAGGCTCCAATATGATTTTTCCTTCGTCATGAATTTCTATAAATATAGTTTAAATAAGTATCTTGTCACCTATAACCTTCTTTAAGCATGAAACATGGAAAGTTGGGTGTACTCGCAAATATGCAGGAAGATCCAAATTGTATGCCATAGTACCAATATTTTGCAGCACCTTATAAGGGACACAGTACTTCAATGATAATTTATTATCCTTCTTATCTTGCTTGAGGGGCATCTGTTTGTATGGTTGTAGTATTAAAAATACCCAATACCCTACTTCAAAACTTCTTTCACTATGATGTTGATATGCTTGTTGTTTCATGCGATTTTGTGCCATGGTCAGGTTGTCCTTTAAGAGTTGGAGAACTTGTTGTTGATGATTGATGCGATCTTCCACTGCTTGAACCTTAGATTTTTATTTTAGATAATAAGTGATGGACGGTGGGTGATATCCATAAATCTCCATAAATGGTTTCATTTTTGTTGTAGTATGAAAGAAAGTGTTATACAAACATTCTTCCAAGGGTAACCACTTGAACCATTTTGTTTCTTTATCAGAGACAAAGCAATGAAGGTATGATTTTTTTTTTTTTGTAAGTAAGTTTTTTTTGTATTATATATAAAAAACCTTCTAAAGTTCAAAATCCAGAGTACATCGCTGAGTCAAGTGGTTGTAATTGCTGAACTGCTCCATAAGGAGAAACCAATTCAGCCAACCATATTATTCTAGTTACAAAATTACTAACATTCCTGATAAAAACTAGACAAATTAACTACCCTAAGAGCCACTAGAGCTAAAGTAAGGAACCAGCTGAGTGTAATCTGGCACATACTCTGGCAGGAGGACTGGCCAGGGTTCTTCAATGATAGGTGTCCCGCCGCTAAGCATCCATTGCATGTCCGTGGCGCCATCAGCCTTGTCCACATCAGCTTCCAACTTTGCATTTGCCACCGAGGTAGGCTGCAGAAGTCTGGGCCTGTTTTCTTCCACCGCTGCTGCCGTGACTGGGTCGGCTTCATCCCGTTCATTGCCTGCCGAGGTCTCCAAGCTCACAGAGTCTGTCTGAGGTGTAGGCGTCTTTGTCTTCTTCTCAGACTGCAGGCTCCCCTCTGTATCCTCGTGCAGATGGCTGCCCGCGTGATCGCTGAGAGAAGCATCACTGGTGTCTTCCGGGGAGGCGTCGGGGGGATTGGCGAGGAGTTGAAGCAGGACGGTCAGCCTCCCCTCCAGTTGTTGAACTCGAAAATGGAGATCGTTCACTCCGCCGCGAAGCTCAAAGACAAGGTCATGTAAAATATTTTCGATCTTTATTCATTACAGGTACAAAGTTATGATTATTTCAAGTTAGGGTTTTTGACTAATCCAAAACTAGACATNCAATGATAGCCAGACCCTCAAGAGCCTGGGTGGATGAACCGGAGGGCGAGGTGGAAGTGCGGGGCCGTCGGGGGTGCCAGGGAGAGCCTCGCCATGGGTGCATTCTCTGTCGTGGCATGGTGTGGGTTGGCTGCTGTAGAGAGTCTACAGTGCCAGGGTGAAGGGCAAGGAGCATCCAAGAAACCATACAAACTGCTGAACCAGAATCAGAGTGAAACTGCCGAGCCATAACATAAAAGTGAGAACGCATTGTGCAATCCATAAGGGTGGTCGAGGGAGTGTAAGTTAATGCCCCTCCCATCGACGTGAAAGCATTTTAATGCTCGGGGATGGCGACACTAGCAAGCACGAGCCGAGCACATGGCTCCGTGCCTTGCTGGCTTCCCCTTTCCGTCTCTGCGCGCCAGGTGGTGGCCACTAACACCCCATCCGGGTGAATGAAGGTATGATTTTAGACATTTGTTAATTATCTCATTTTTTCCATCATATTGAGGATGATAAGATGTAACATCCTTTTACACCAAGGTCGATCCATACTACTCCATAAAAAATTATTTCTAAGTTCTGAAACCAAACTTGTAGCACACCCTAGGCCTCCCAGGTCGGGGACTGTCACATTGAGAACTTATCATGTTTATGATATTCAAAAATGTACATGCCCAACCATAGTCCCGCTAGGCTATGGAACACAGAAAATCTTGCGTATCTTCATACATATAAAACTTAACATATAATTACATTATTACAATACACATATCAATGCGGAAATAACAACAAGCCTACACATACAACATATACAATTAAAACTCATAAATATAAGACATGTACAAATACACAACATGAAAATGAGTTTATAATTGATACTTATATTTTTATAGTAGACCACCAACTACATGCAGACCTTCCATGAACCTCCCAGCCTTAGACCATGTTGCTCATCACTCTCAGTAGTGGGTCACCCCCAAGATGGGACTAAAATCCATCCAGGTAAAGGGATTCCTAGGCTAGGCTAAGAAAACTAGAAGTTTCACTGTCAACAAGAATTATTTCATCCCAGGATCCAAATCACACTAATAGCCTATAGCCTCTCATTCCCCACATGCCTATCCCACCCCAGGAAGTGTGCCCCTTCTTTGCTCAACAGTCCTTCGGATACCCCACTTCGCTTCTAGGGATTCAACAACAAGCCGGACATGAATTACCATATCACTATAGATGTTGTTGGGCTCCCTCTAGGAAAATCACTTTATCAACAACCTCTCTCACTTGGAGAGAGTTCCTTACAGGCCTAAAAACCTTCTTCTTCAGTCCATGGGCCTGACAACTCGCCTCTTGAAATCACATGCCTGACAACCGACTTATTATTCCAACTCTTTAGTCAATTATGTAAGGGTGATGGAAGCAACAGATCTCGGGTATAGAAAAAATGATGGAAGGAACAACAAATTGTTAAAGAATGATACAAGATCAGGAAAATTATAGGTCTGTTGTGATTCACAGGAAAAGCATGAGATAGCTGAAGGTGCCTGTTGGTTCCATAGGTGCGTGCAAGTTGCAGGGGTCCATGATGGAGGGGATGGCTCCATGTGTGATTGCATGAGTGAATGGGGAAAGATATCAAAACAAACTATTTCCCCCCACTTATATTTATATGCGCCATGATTGACACATGGCTCTATTGGAACTCGTGTCTCTCCACTTGGGATTCATTCCCTCTTCCATGAGACTTAGGATAAAACAATTATCCTCAACATAGCCTTTAGGAAATAATATTATAATACTTCTTTGGAAATAATCCCTCTAGCTTATCCCCATTTCTAGGCTCTTATTCCATCCCTTTCCCTTCCTAGTGGGGTTTAGTCCCCCATACTCTTTTATTGTGGTTGTTCTACATGAAAAGATATATTTTATTAATGATATGAGTGTTTACATATACAAAAATAGGCTCACTAGCCTTAGCATCTAGGCTCTCCAGCCTAATCATCACATAAGCCTCCTAGCTTATAATCACTTGGCTCACCAACCTATAAAATATGTTTACAATTTAGTTTGGGCTCGGCCTTGGGGTATTGCAATCCCCTCCTCTTATTTTTTCACTATCCTCAGTTCAACTTATTTACATATTACCATCATGATTTTAAAAAATCTTCAAAAATATGTGGGTATTCTTCTCGTATAGCATATTCATTCTCCCACGTCGCATCCTCAGAACCGTACCAATTCCATTGGAACTTTACTGTCCCTATGGCTCGATTATGGAGTTTCTTTATCTTCCAATCTAGTATGCACTTGAAAAGTTCCTTCTTGCTCCACTTGAATCACATTTCAATCAATAACGTGATTAGCATCAGGTATATATTTCTTGAGAAATGATACATGGAATACATTATGAATGGAAATAGATGAAGGTAATGCAAGAATATAAGCTATAGGCCCAATCTTTTATAGGATTTCAAATGGCGCATAATAACGAGTTTTCAACTTGGAACAATTTCCCAATTTTAGGGAACTTATTTTGGCCTTCACTTTTAGGAATACATGATCACCTATGAAAAATTCCCTATGAATTCTTCCCTTATTAGCATAGATTTTCTTCATGTCTGAAGAAAAATTTAAATTGTTATTTATTTTTTACATTTGCTCTTTCATTTCCCTTAGAAAATCTGGCCCAACTACTGCTCTATCTGTTGTGTTTTCCCAACTTACATGTGTGTTTCACTTTCTTCCATAAAGTGCCTCAAATGGGCTCATCTTCAGAGATACTTAGTACCCATTGTTGTAAGAAAATTATACCAAGTGTACATAGTCTTCCCATTTTGATGGTTTTTCCATCACATACATCCTCAACATATATTCAATCACTTGGTTAACCCTCTCTATTTTCCCATCAAATTTTGGATGACAAGTTGTGCTAAAATTCAGATTTGTTCCAAATCCTTTAAATAAACTTTTCCGGACATTTTAGGTAATCTTTGGGTCTCTGTTACACACAATTGTCTTGGGTATACCATGCAATCAAGATACTTCCCTCATATAAATATAAGAAACGTTAGTTTCCTTGTGAGTGAGCTTCATTGGAATGAAATGGGGAGCTTTTGTAAGATTGTCCACCACTACTATGATAGAATCATGCTTCTTGTTTGTTCTTGGTAGCTTGGTGATGAAATCCATTGTCACTACTTCCCACTTCCACTCAAGAATGGGTAATGGCTGCAAAAGACTAGTTGGGTCCCTATGCTCAACCTTGAACTTTTGACACTCCCAACATTTGGCAATGTACAAAGCAATTTCGTTATTCATGCTTGGCCAATAATATTGTCTCTTGACAGTTGTAATAGTTTTTTGATACCCTGGTTTCCCAGCATAAGGCACATCATGCATTTCCCTTAGTATAAGAATTTTCAATTCCTAATAATTCGGTACATAAATCCTATTTTTGTACATGAGAATTTCATCAATTCCCAGCTTGTAATCTTCAATTTTCTGCTGCAAATTACCTTGTTGTAATTTTGCCACTAATTCCATGTAATGAAAATCATATTTTGTAGCCTATGATATTATTCCCTTCAAATCATATTGACACATGATGATGGTTGTAGCATGCAACTCATGCACTCTCTTGTTGAATGCATCGACCACCTTGTTCTCTTTTCCTTTGATATGATTTATATCAAAGTCATACTCACTGAGAAATTCCAACCATCTGCTTTTCTTGGCATTTAAAGTTGGCTGATCAAACAAATATTTCAGACCATTATGGTCTATTCTCATCTCAAACATTTTTCCCATGAGGTAGTGTCTCCACTTCTTCGAGGCATGCACTATGGATTCCAACTCCAAATCATGAGTGGCATAGTGTCTTTCATTATCATTCAACTTCCTTGATTCATAACTTACAACATATCCATTCTGACTAAGGACTCCATCAATTCCTTCTTTACATGTGTTTGTACATACAATCACGTATTCATTTGGATCTGCAATCCTTAGAATTGGAGGAGTGGTTAATAATTGATTCAATTGTTGGAATCTCTTTTATCACTCCAATGACCACTGTAACTTCACTCCCTTCTTTTGAAAGGAAGTAATTGGGTGTGCAATATTTGAGAATCCTGTAATAAATCTTTTGTAGTAACTAGCGAGACCCATGAAGGATATGACTTATGTCACATTCCTAGGCGTTGACCATCCTCTAATGGTGTCAATATTTTCTGGATCCATTGTTATCCCTTCTTTTGAGATGATAAGTCCCAGATAATGGATTTCTTCTGATAAAATGAAGATTTTCTCAATTTAGCATACAAATGATGCTCCCTTAATACCTGTAGTACCAACCTCAAGTGTTTTTCATGTTCCTCTTCCAACTTGGACTATATAAGGATATCATCCAAAAATAAAATGACAAACTTATCTAAGTAATATCTGAAAACACCATTCAATACATGAAGACAATTGGTGCATTTTATAACCAAAATGGCACCACTGTGAACTCAAAATGACCATACCTTGTTTGGAAAATAGTCTTGTTGATGTCTTCATATTTAATTATTACCTAATGACAACCTGATTTGAGATCAATCTTTGAGAATATTTTTTCATTCTTCAACTGATCAAAGAGGTCATCGATCCTTGGAAAAGGATAATTATTCTTTACATTTACTTTGTTCAACTTCCTGAAGTCAATACATAGTCTCAATGTCCCATCCTTATTCTTCACAAATACAACTGGGGCACCCCAAGGTGACACACTTGGGTGTATATACCCCTTTTTCATAAGATATTCAAGATGCATTTTCAACTCCTTCAGTTTTGGTGTACTCATCGTATAAGGAGCCTTGGATATTTGAGTTGCTTCAGGCATCAGATTTATAGAGAAATCAATATATCTTTTAGGAGGTAATCCTGGTATTTCTTTAAAAAAATCCTCAAAGACATTTAGGACTCCATAATATTCAATATTTGGGACCTTATCCTTAGGTGTTTCTTCCATATGGGATGCAAATATTAGACATCCCTTTCTATAACACTTCTTCAACTGTGTTGCTGAGATTTATCTGACAGCTACTACCCTAGGAATTCCTTGGACTGTCCTTAGGTTCCTTTCCTTATTCAGACAAGTAAATTCCTTTTTATGATAGTCTAAAAGACAACATGGTGTTGTTCCAACCAATCCATCCCAATTATAACGTCATAGTAACCTAAAGGAAATATGTTCAAATGTGCCTTAGTGCTCAGCCCATTCATGCCCACTGTACATGAATTAACCCTCCCATTAACTTTTCTTTTGGATCCTGTGGTCAGTTGAACCAACCAATATTTCCCATGCTTTCTTCTTGTAAAATGAAATCTTTTCACCACCTTAGGATCTATATAACTATGACTATCTTCTAAATCAATTAAAATTTCAATGGTTTGGTTTTTTATCATACCTTCCACTTCAATCGTGTGTGATTGAAATTCTTCTTTCTTATTGTCCAAGGCTGCACAGATCCTTGGTATATTTCTTCCCATGTACTCCATTGTTTCAATTTGATTTACATTGTGAACAACTCTCACTTTGACACTTATGTGAGGACAATCTCTATATAAATTATCTCCTCCACAACTTGAACATTGAATGGGTGGCTTCTTTATCCTTTGCCCACTTGTATCAATGACTATGGGATATATAGAAGCTAGAGGTCCCTAAGGACTATTTCTGAAGAAAGGTCTCTTATTCCCCTTCTTCCTCTGTTCCATATTGAACTTGTTCGTGTCTTCCCAATATTTTTGGAAAGTTGGCTTTCCTTTCTGTTGATCATATAGGAATTTAGCTCACCTTATGGTCTCTTACAATGTCTTGGGATCATCATATTGGATATTTTCACTAATGAAATATGGAATCCCACTTAGACAACTCTGAATCTTAATGGTCTCATCCTTGATGAAGGAGACATACTTCAACAGTTCCAAAAACCTTCTTTCATACTCATCAATGGTCATAGTTCCAAGATTGATTTGAAGGAACTCTTTAATTTTCTTTTCATAGTATCTCTTAGTCAAGTATTTGTTTTCAAAATAATTCTTGAATTCCTTCCAAGTAACCTTTTTCTCTTTCATGTGTTGCACCTACAAAATTTTATCCCACCACATGGATGCCTTTCCTTTGAGCTAGTAGATAGAAATTCTTCCATCTGCATGAGAAGAATAATTATGAAATTGAAAATAATTTCTCATTCCTAGCAGCCATGTCTCAACATCTTCATCCTTCTTGTTCTCACCATCAAATGTCGGAGGTTTGATTTTGTTCATTTATCCTCACAGTTCATCCACCCGAGACCTCTTATGATGCTTCCTAATAGGGGATGAACTAGAGTTATTAGACGCTCTCCTATTGGAATGCCTTGGGGAGAAATGGTGATGTCTGATAACACTCCTTGACCTTCCTTTCTCATCAAGAGACCTATGACTTATTGATTTGCTTGATCCATTCTCCTTATCCAATTTATTTTCAATTATGTCTAGGATCTGCATTAACTTCATGTTGAAGCCTTTATGTTGCTCTCTAGATTTCATAATCTTTCATTATCATTCTCATGACTTTTGGAATCTTTTTGCAAATTACTAATGGTTTCTACCATATTCAAGTTTTCATCCTTTCCCTCTCCATGTCCATTGGAGTTTGTACCTTCAATACCTAAATGGACATCCATTCCTATGATCTCATCTTCCTGACTGTAATTCCCCTATGTATCTTCCATCCCTATACACTCTATGTTGATCTGGGTTTGATCTAGTTGTTATTAACTATGAAATATGTGCATCCAACAGAACTTTGTCAGGATAACTGACACAACAATTTCATGAAAAATATGAACCATTCTGGTTCAATAATACATCTGACTTATTTCTTCTAATTTTATGAGAAATTTATTTTTCAACTCAATATTCTGGGTGAAAATTTATGTTCTATTGTCCAAGCTCTTTCCAATGACTACTCCCTTGCTCAATTTTGATTTTTGAGCAGGAAGTTAAGAATATTTGAAAATTGTTTTTCTTGGAAGATAATATTTGTACAATTGTTCTTCTTCTTCAGAGATGAATTGTCTCTTGGGCCTGTGTTGGACCCATGTTGGATCCTCTCATAAAGTACACATGCCTTCTTTACATCTTTAGGAACATATATGTACAACTCGGAACCCCACAAATTCCTTCTTCTATCCCCCTTATGTCTTTGAAAACATCAATTCAGGCACTAGCCCCTTTTTATTTCGACTGAAGTTGCATAGGACTAAGCGATATGACCAAGTGCTTATCTGATGTTCACTTATTCAGAGCTTTGGGACTTTGAGGCTCTTAAAATTTGGGCTTCATAGGTTCTTACTGCATCATACCTTGTTTCTCTCTAACGTTGAACTAGTGAATCCTTACAAAGTACCTCTTCGGAGCTTCGGGGTTTTGTTGCTTCGGAGCTTCGAGGCTATGCTACTTCGGAGCTTGAGGGTTGTGCTACTTTAGATCTTCGAGACTTCAGAACTTCCAGATTCAAGATTTCCACCAAATCCACATATCATTCCCTTTGAATGTTGAACTGGATAACTCCCAAAGTCTTAGTCAACAACCACACACCAAGAGGATGCTACGTGGTAGAAAATAAGAAGCGGAAACGTGGCCCTATTAGAAGGGTGATACATGTCATATCTAACTAGAATGAATGGTATTTGAAAATCATAGAACACGATGAAACGTGGAAAGAATCAAGTGTTTCCATGTCACCCTAGGTGACGTTAGTAGGCCATGTCATTTCAATGCTTCGTGGCTTCAGAACTTCAGGATTTTGGAACTTTAAGACTTCGAAACTTCGAGATTTGGAGGTTTCTTTCACAAAATCTTTCAAAACTCTCGAATTCCAAACTTCCAAATAGGTCCACGTCACTCAATGTGACATCATCATTCCACATCATTCCAGAAGTTTAAAACTTCAAGCTTCAGAATATTCTACACCCACATACCGTATAACTCTCGAATGTTGAAATTTCAAACAAGTGTTCCCTAGAGCTTGGGGCCTTTAGAGCTCTGGGACTTCATAACTTTCTATTCCAGAGCATGCCAAAACACCTGAACATTGAACTTACGAACAAGATAATCTGTGGAAACATGTCTTTGATTAAGGGAAGGTTCGAATTGGTTCCATACTTCATAACTTTGGGGAAATCTTCCTTCTGCGCAACCACAAACACATTTCCCCACAGTGTCGAACTATTGAACCACTCGGGGAATCCAACAGTCCACCTTCTCCCAACGATCTACAATGTATAACCACTCTAGGAATTCGGATCTTCAAGAATTTGGGGCTTCAAGAGACTTCTCCACACTACACCACAAATATCTCGAACACCAAATTACTAAATACTTGCTAATCTGCAGACATGTGTCCTCAAACATGAACGATCCAAATAAGATCTGGACTTTGGGACTTCAGGGAAACTTATCCAAGTGACACAAGGACTAAAAACTCTCGAACATTGAATATTTGATCATTTTTATCCACGTGTCCCAGACCATGAGAGGTCCTAATTTACTTCATAGTTTGAGACTTCGGGAGATTTCTCTCCTAGCATCTTAAATACTCGCTTCTCTCGGAGTGTCGAACCTATGAACTGCCTTGATATCTACAACTCACTTATCTTGTGTGCATATTTGATGGATGGGATCTAATATTCACCACTGCATCACACCTCTTGATCTGTGCTTTATCTAATGACTCATATTTGTCCTTTTCCAAATCCAATGGTCAAGCACCTCTCCCAGTGATCTACAACGTAGATCGACTCCGAAAGTTCAAAGATTTGGGTATTTTACCTCCTTTTTATCAAAGACTTAAAAATTTTCGAAGAAACGAAGTTCGAAGGACTTGATGGGTTAACAACCATGCTACTTTCCCAGTGCTTATAGTTGTGAAGGATCTTCCTTCTATCAAACATATGTGACAACCCCAAATCTTAACTTTGTGGCCCCATAACCACGGTTATTGTGGTTTCTTTCCTCAACTGGCTTTCTCAAACCGGTACACCTTCTGTGATTTTACACATAGTTAAGGTGCTCTTAGCTCCCTATTGGCATTCATGGACATTTTGAACCTACAATTGTTTCCATTTCGACAACAATTCCCTCTGAAAATTTTGTTTCAATTTCCACTTACACAGTCCATCTAGGGTCAATGTTGAAAACTAGAGCTCTGATACCATGTTTTGACATCCCTAGCCACCCAGGCTAGGCCATGCTACTCTGTAAAACACTCTTTCTAAGTTCTAAAACCAAACTTGTAGAACACCCCAGGCCTCCTAGGCCGAGGACTTCCACATTGAGAACTTCTCATGTTTCTAATATTAAAAAATGTACATACCCATCCATAGTCCCGTTGGTCTATGGCACACATAAAATCTTTCAGAAATTCATACATATAAAACTTAATATACAATTACATTCTTATAATACACATATTAATGAAGAAATAAAAGTAATCTTATACATACAACATATACAGGAAAAAATCATAAATATAAGATATGTACAAATACACAACATCCAAATGAGCACATAATTAATACTTGTCTTTTTATATAATTACACCAGCTGCGTGAAGACATTCCAAAAACTCCCAGCCTTATACCACACTTCTCGTCACTCTCACTAGTGGGTCACCCCTGAGATGGGACTAAAATCCACTCGGGTAAAGGGATTCCTAGGCTAGGATGGGACAACCTAAAGTTGCATAGTCAAAAGGATGGATTTTTCCCTAGGAGCCAACTCACACTAACATCCCATAGCCTCTCATTCCCCACATGCTTGTCCCACCTGAGGGAGTGTACCCCTTCTCTTCTCAACATTCCTTTGGCTGCCCCACTTCCCTTCCAGGGCTTCAACAATAGTTCGGACAATAATTCTCATAGCACTATAGGAATTCTCACTTGGAGAGAGTTTCTTACAAGCTCGACAACCTACTTCTTCAGTCCATGGTCCTAACAACCCACCTCTTCAAACGACAAGCCTGAAAACCTGCTTCTTAGTTCATATCCTTAATCAATTATGTAAGGGTGATGGGAACAACAAAGCTCTGGTATAGAATAGATGATGTAAGGAAAATAAAATCGTTAAAGCAAGGTATGGGATCAGGGAAAAGTATAGGTGCATTGTGCTTCACAAGGAAAGTATGGGATAGCTCAAGGTGACTGTTGGTTCTAGAGGTGTGTGAAAGTTGCAGGGGTCGATGATGGAGGAGATGGCTCCATGAGTGAGTGTGTGAGTGAATGGGTTCCTTAAAATATTGATATACCTTTAATATACCCCAAAATCGTCTAAACCAAATGATGAGAGAAAGAAGAAAGAGAGGGTTAATGAGTGAACCTTCATTCCTTATGGTTGGTGTAGACCTCTTCTTCTTGTTGTTGCCTCTGAATCGCAGATCTCCTCCCAAAGATGACAAGAAAGGGGTTAGAATGCAATGCAACAACACATACAATCTCTAATAATCACTTCAAGAGTATAAACATATCTATAAATCTATAAATGATCAAATTAACAAGAACATGTAAACATATGGTTTTGGGACAAAGATAATCTCTTTTATTCAAATTCAAGATAAAAAAATGTTACAATGTTTGTTGGCGACCACTCTACGAACCAAGTTTGGGCTCCTCTGTCATAGCTCCAAGTGCATCAATCCCACATTAGCCTCTCACAATCAACATACCATCAAGGGAAGGAGGAAGGGTTGCATAGGGAGAATGACTGGACAGGAAAGTTGAGGCTAAAACTCAGAATGAGATGCAAATCTTGGGCAAATAAAGGGAAGGGATTTTGGCAGAGTTTTCTTATTTTCTTGTTCATATCTTCAAATGATTCCCCAAGACCTCTTTTATATGAGAAAAATATGGTTACTCAGTTTGGGGATGGGCTACAAGGGGTAAAATGGTTAGGAATCCCTCCATAGCCCGTAAATTCCACCGAATTTCGCACATTTTTATATTTTTTGCAACTTTTGGAGGTAAACACAGGATAACTAGCATGCAACACACGTGTGTACACATGATAACTAGCATGCAACACGTGCGTGTATGCGGGGTAACTAGCATTTAACATGCATGTATACGTAGGCTATTAGTGCAACATGGCACATGTTGGTTAATCGTTTGTTGGTCTTAGATTACCTTATCTACTCTGATCTCACCTTACTGTTATAATTTGACCCAAGTTTAGACTTGAAAATCTCCCAACAAAATCCCTCTAAAAACTATTGAACCTCCTGGTAGACTAGAACGCAACACAATACACATGGTGCACTATGCAGTCTCACCCAAGAGAGTTCTATGGGTGGTTACAATACTCAGATTCTTGCAGCCTGGGAATGAGTGGGGATTTGTGGTTGTACCTTGTAATATTCATTTATTTACTCTAACATGTTCAATAATCAGTCGTTCGTACTCATGCATGTGGAATATAAGATCTAACTAGTTCCTTTATACATTCATCTAGCATTTAATCATTAAAAACAATGAATTTTCATACATTTAGTCACATAACACAAGTGATACCTTGGTTCACCCCCTACTAGAATACACCCATAAAGATTTGTCTCTCAATATATTTTATTATGTCTCAAAAATATATCGCGCTGTGTGCATTTACAGTTTTAGATCTTACAATCTCAACAAGCTTCCTGATCCCTATGAGGCTGACTAGATCACACTAGGATCCTTAGCCTACAATATAACCCTCGAGATCGAGTTGCTCGAATTTCCTCTTTCTCACCAACTTACAAAAATAAGGCAACTTCTACAAGATTTACAACCTTCATCTCCCTCTTCACTCTACATCTAGGCATCCCCCTTTCCTAGACCTCCTAGGTACTATTTATACATATTGTTGGCTCATCATCCATTACCATATTCTGCAGAACACCTAAACCTATTTCCATTAGGTCTCCCTTGCATGCACGCTTCGCGTGCATCCCTCGCACATGTTGCCTTTACTTTGTTTACTTATCTTCCAAAAATGGCCTTTTCCCAAAACTAGACCCTCATCCAACAGGCCCCCAAGACTAATATGTGGCTCATCCTGAGCCACCTAGACTACACGCAGTTCCTCAAAAACTTTGGCTAGAAGGTGGAACTTGTCTGTAAGTTCCCTTTCTTTTGTTTGAGTCTGCATGACCTTTTCTTTGAGTGAATGTAACACTTGCGTTGTGATATCCTCTCAGATTATTTCTAGGCACTCTACCCGTGTTTGCGTGATGTTCTTCTTTGCATCCTCTTCCTACACAATAAAATTCATGGAGAGATCTTCGAGAGGTTCCATTTGAGCTTGTTGGTCCTTCTTTTCCGTCTGCATAGCTCCCAACTCTGATTGTAGCTTCTTCATTCCCTACAATCCTTTGAGGCACTTGATGATATTCATTGTTTTCTGCCTATGCTTGAGGTCCTTGATAGTTTCACTTATCTTCTCCTCTTCCCATTCACAGTGTTGGACCCGTTCATCTTCTTCTAGTATTGTCCATAACTACATCACTCTCTCAAACAAGTTCACAGTTGTGTTGACTTTTCATTCTATTTCCTCCATCTATCCTGTAACTTCTTTCTTCCTTTGTTCCTTCACCTCCAAAGGAGTTGTAGGAATGAGTTATTTCCTGAGAGTTTTGATCTCCTACCTATATTTATCAATGGTTTTCACAATATGATCAATCTTATGCGCTGTAGTGGGCTCTGTTATTTACGCTCTATTTGAGATCCTATTATTTGATGCATCCACTCCTTGCTCGATCCTACCTGCGCGATCCTTCTCATATTTGGTCTCAAGCTTGACCTTCTTGAGCACCAATAAAAAATCCTCTTTTCTATATTTCATTTGTTGCAAATATGTTTCTTCTGTTAGTGTGTGTGAATGCTCCTCCTGTGTGACACTGACTTGTAATTTATACAGTACCTTGGTTGGTATACGTTTCATTACCAACTGTATCTGTTCCATATCTTTCATGGGTGTCTGGGCAATGATCTCATCCATGCGCAACATGTGTTGGGTGTAATATGGAAGGTCAGGCTCTCCTGCACTATGGTCTGGATTGTATCATGCCCACTTGACGTAGTCCTAGTGTCTTCTTCTGATGTTTTGGGGAATGACTGTATCTCCCTATCTGTCCTCTATGTGATTTTGATCTACTATAGGACCTACTTTATGTCAGCCAACTTGTCTTGAATGTGGCCTATTTAGTGTTGGGTGTCTTCAAACTCCTTAGGTACACGGTCTTGGACTCTTTCGGCCACGAGTTCAACATCGTCCTCGATGATTGTATATTTTGGTGGTTGCTTTTATGCCTTGGTATTTTTTCATGGACCCCTAGTGTGGATGATGGGCCTCTTGGTCTGGCCTTGTTCCTGTGGGGTGGAATTCATTGAAGTTATTTGTGTTGTCGCAACCCCTTTTTCTTGTTCTTTTAGCAATTTTTTCGGCGCAGTAGAATTTTTGCGTGTGTGGTAGATTTTTGCTATCTTACCATTCCTTCGTGCACAATGTGTTGGTCTTGTTTTGTGCGAGGACTTTTCTCTTTTTGTCATGCTAACTCCCTATTTTTTTATTTTTTTTTGCTCAGTGTGGTAACTTCCTAAGTGATAGGAGGTTGAATGTCCCTGTAGAGTTTCAATCAACTCCCATTGATCATTCCTCTAAGTTTTGTACCTCTTAAATCCTTCAACTATATATCTCCCCCATCTGTGACATTTTTCACTTCATATGAACCTAACCAATGTACTCTAAATGTTCCTAGGTACTGAAGAAATTTATTGTCATACATCAAGACTATGTCTCCTTCTTTGAAATTATTCCCTTTTATATTTCTATAATGCTAATCTTTGTCCCTTTCTTTCTATACCTCTTCATGAAATCCTGCTAGGATTCTATCTTCTTCCATCTCCGACAACTGACTTATTTGTTCTTTGATTGCGCCTCATTATGTCATGTTGGTGATTGCTTCTACGCGTAGGCTAGGTACCAAAAACTCTGATGGAACCACTGCTTCTTTTCCATATACCAACCTTAATGGTGTATGTCCTATCAAATTCTTGCATGTATTCCTATATGCCCATAGTATTCCTGATATCTTCAAGTCCCAATCGTCCCTGATGACATTGCAGGTCTTTGTTAATGCATTCTCTAGGATCTTATTAAAGGCTTCCATTGTTCCATTCACTTGAGGGTGATATGGTGTACTCTTTTGATGATAGACTTCAAACTCCTCGGTCATAGCCCTTATAGTGTTGTTAATGAAGTGAGTACCTTGGTCACTCATTATAATCCTTGGGCATCCATATCTAGTTATCACTTGCTCAAACAGGAAGTGCGTTGATGTCTCTATGCTGCAATATTTTACTGGAGTTGTGTCTTCCCATTTTGTTAGATACTTTGTCACAATAATGATGTACCTTTATATGGACCTCTTTGTTGGTGGTTTAATTGGTCCCACAAAGTCTATTTCCCATTTTTCAAATACCTGCAAGGTTATTTGTAGTCTTAGGGGCATCTTTTCCCATATATTAGTCTTACCAACCCTATGATATACATCAAATCTTTGGCAGTATTCCTTTGCATCTCTATGAATGGTTGGTCACCATAGTCCTGCGCACAATACCTTTTGCATAGTATCTTTTCTTACATAATGTCCTCCTGCTATTCTCTCATGGGCTTCTTCTAAAATCCTAGGTACTTCATGTTCTAGTACACATCTTCTCAAGATGCTATCTACACCCATCTTATATAAGTGTTCTGCAATCAGCTACTTGGACTGAAAAAAAATGTCCATCAGGGAATTTGTCCTCTAATTTCATAGGTTCCTCTTCATTAGTGATCCTTGATAGGTGATCAAGTCTTGCATTCAACTTCCTTGGATTGACTATTACTTCAAAATCAAATTCTTGGAACAACATTAACCATCTGCAAATCCTCCCCCCAAACACTGGCTTATTGACTAGGTATTTGAGGGTTGAATGATCTGTAAACATATTTAAATGCTTACCCAATAAGTAATGTATGAACTTCTGGAGTGCATAAACCATAAATAGGCCTTCTCTTTATGTGCTATTGTATTTCTTCTCTAACTCTGATAGTTTTCTTCTACAAAATTCTATAGGATGGTTCAATTCCCCTATTCTTGGTTGCTCCAGAATAGATCTAAGTGTTATAGTTGATGCATCTACATGCACATGAAATGTCTTTTCCCAATATGGGAATACTGGTATTTGTGTTGTTACCATCTTCCCTTTTAGAGTGTCCAATCCTCACTAACAGTCCTCATTACAATGAAACTTGCTATCTTTCCTCAACAGTTTCTCCATTGGTGCACTGATATACGCATATCATTTTATGAATTTCTTGTAGTATCCTGTGCATCCCAATGTTTCTCTCAATTGAAATACTGATTTTGGTGGTGGTAGGTCAACAATCACTAGAATCTTGACAGGATCTACTTGCAAGCCTTGTTTTCATACTATATGGCTCAATAATGTCCCAAAAGGTGTTCCAAATATGCACTTCTTAATATTTAATGATATTTGACACTGCCTGCATCTTTCTAACATCAGCCTTAACACCTCTACATGGTCCTTCAACAGACTATATACTTTCCAATCATCTAGGTATACTTCTAAAAGTTGATGGATGAATTCTTTAAAAGTAGCTATGACTACTCTTGAGAATATAGTTGGTGCATTATTCAGTCCAAAGGGCATGACTATGTACTAGTATGATCCCCATTATGTGAAAAAGTGTTCTTTTACCTATATTCTAGGGCTATCTTGATTTGATGGTAACCTGAGAATCCATATGTGAATGAATATGCCTCTTGGCCTCCTACATTCTCTAGTACCTCATTTGTGAAAGGGGTGGGGAAAGGGTCATGAAGGAAAGCATCATTCATCTTCCTCAGGTCGACACATATCCTTATTCCTCCTTGCTTATTCTCCTAAACTACCATAGGGCTTACCCATTCATACTCCTCCACTGGTTCTATGATTTCGGCCTCCAACATCCTATCAATTTCTTCTTTTACTTTTTTCTTATATATTGGGTTCAGTCTATATGGTCGTTCTCTGACTGATCTAGCCTCCAATATGAGAGGTATATTCATCTCTGTGATCTCTCTGGATATGCCTTTCATTTATATAAAGGTTGTTGGGAATAGTTCATTGTACTTGACCAATAACTCTATTATGCTTTCTATTGTTTTCTCATCCTAGTAGTCTCCAATGTTGGCCATTTTGGGATTCTCGGTTGTCCCAATATTAACTTTCTTCACGTTTATTGGCACATAAAACACTTATGATTCCATAGGTAGACCTTCAACCTCTATTTCACCTTCAACTTCTAATATCCGAATGTTGCATTGGTCCTCTTCATTTGGTGCTTCTTCCTGGACATGGTAACATGACAATGATTAGTTCATTGTATGTCTATTCTGTTGTTGATCTTCGGTCATGAGTTCTATTTTTGGTTCCTTAATGAATATCACCCCTGTGATTTGTTTGAGTGTTGAATTTATGTTGGGGTTCTCATGTTCAAATGATAAAGTGACTGTAAAGTTCTTTTGTATCACTATCCATTCTATAGTTCTTCTACGTAGTTCATGGTCTACATACCAGTTTGTTGGGATTCCTTCTAGTGTATAAATAAAGTAATGAGGCCATTCCTCTAGTGGTATCATTGTCCATAATGTTCTGCACTTCTCCAAGTGTTCCAAAGGTGACCCTTATCCATCATATCTCTGCATCATCCTTCTCTAGTTCTCTATGCCGAACCTAATGCGCAGTAATATTTTGCATTGGTACTAGTCATTCATGGTCTCTTTGTGCACACCCCACCATATTGTAGGTGTTTCTTGAGTGTTATGTCCAGAGCTAAGAGCCTCTAATTTGGTAAMACTTAATCTTCATATCTTATTAGGAATTATTCTAAGTCATTCACCCCATGAAAACTAGGAGGTTCTCATATTTCTATACCTACCCATTGTACTGTGTAGTCT
The DNA here is from genome assembly GCA_010110895.2 of Picea sitchensis. Lineage (NCBI taxonomy): Eukaryota > Viridiplantae > Streptophyta > Pinopsida > Pinales > Pinaceae > Picea > Picea sitchensis. Next base: position 193,396 of record SNQJ01S0040835.1, read on the forward strand.
ATTATTGTGCATMTTCTTGTGGATACTTCATGTTATCTCTGTTGCTAGTTTTCCAATCCTATATCTGAGTCTGACGCACATGACRTGATACTTCTCCAACTAAGTGTTATCACTGAAATTCCATATGCAACATTTCATGCAAATGATTACAGAAACACAACAATTCCAAACACCTATTAGTTTACCTGCAACACCAAAATGCATTTCCAAGAGGCAAAAAACATACAACTAGGCAAAAATTTACATGCGTGAACTCACTAAAGGAAGCACGTGCATAGTGCATGGGCCAAAGAACCTTGTAGAGCGCACAGTGAGCCATATGCATGACTGTGTATGAGAAACGTTGTGCACTCCTATGAACGGTGCATTTATGTTTCTTTTCGGCTCCTCAACCACTTATGGACCAGCTCCCAACTTGATTTGACCCTCAGATATGAGATGAATCCGAATGGGGGGTTGGTGAAGGACCAAAGGGTGCCCTAAAGGGACCCTTGTTCATACTAAGAAACAGTTGAATATTTCCTTGAGGACATGTTATAAATGGAGGCCATGGGTGCACTAAGAATTTAATAATTTCATAGTATTGTTATGCTGCCTCAATCCTCACTTGAGAATCCTTTTTTCTCCTTGGAGCATTCTAGAAACATTACAATAGGCCATTCCACTCACCTCTTGAGGGAATAGGCCTTGATTTCTTCATCATTTGATTTATTTTCTACCATTGTAACAAGACCTCTCCCTTAGTGAACTCAAGACCCCTCCCAAGGAGGAAGAGGGGACTCATAAGTCCTCCTTTCTCTATGGTGTTTTTCCAACCAATATAGTTATCCATTGGTCATTGGTTGATTTTTTTTGGTTCAAAGTTTCTTATGCATTCTAGTTTTATTTCCTTAGTTTGTTTTAGTTTGTTTACTTGTTTATTTCATGTGCTTGGATTGTTTAANATGGTGTTTTTCCAACCAATATAGTTATCCATTGGTCATTGGTTGATTTTTTTTGGTTCAAAGTTTCTTATGCATTCTAGTTTTATTTCCTTAGTTTGTTTTAGTTTGTTTACTTGTTTATTTCATGTGCTTGGATTGTTTAACTTATGCAGTGAACTTTGTCTTGTCTAGCAGGCCCAACTAGACATGCAAGTTCCCTTGTTTTTCTCACCCAAGTGATGAAACATACACAACAAATTGGTGTGTTGTGTCTGTTTCATCACTTGAGTGATCAAAACATGGCACTTTCATGTCTAGTTGGGCATTCTAGACAAGACAGAGGTTAGCGCATGAGTTAGACAATCCAATCACATGAAATAAACAAGTAAACAAACTAAAAACAACTAAGGAAATAAAACTAGATTGCATAAGAAACTTTGAACCAAAAACAATCAACGAATGACCAAGATTATTCCACCAATGGATAACTATATTAGTTGGAAAAACATCGTAGAGAAAGGAGGAATTATGAGTCCCTCTTCCTCCTTGGGAGGGCTCTTGAGTTGCCTAATGGAGAGCTCTTTTTACAATGGTAGAAAACAAATCAAATGATGAAGAAATCAATGCCTATTCCCTCAAGAAGTGAGTGGAATTGCCTATTGGAATGTTGCTAGAATGCTCCAAGGAGAAAAGAGGATTCTCAAGGGAGGATTGAGGCAGCATAAAAATACTATGAAAATTTTAAATTCTTAGTGCACTCATGGCCTTCATTTATAGCATGTCTTCAAGTCAATATTCAACTACTTCTTACTGTGAACAAGGGGCTCTTTAGAGCACCCTTTGGTCCTTGACCAACCCCCCATTCGGATTCAACTCAGATCTTAGGGTCAAATCAAGTTGGGAGTTGGTCCATAAGTGGTTCAGGGGCTGACAAGAACCATAAATGCACCATTCCTAGGAGTGCGTGGCTTTTCTTGTACACAATCGCACATATGGCGCATTGTGCACTCTACGGGCTTCTTTGGTCCGCACACTATATGTGCGCTTCCTTTAGTGAGTTAGTGCATGTCAATTTTTGTCCAGCTGTATATTTTTTGCCTCTTGGAAATGAATTTTAGTGTTTTAGGTGAACAAATAGATGTTTGGTACTATTGTATTTCTGTAACCATTTGCGTGCAATGTAGAGGATGAAATTTCACTGATAACAAATGCCCCCTTATGTGTGAGGTTAGGCGCATACATATAGTTGAAATACATCAATGTTTATTCTATTGAGAGTACCATTGTAATGAAGAGTGATGATAAGAACTGCAAGAGAGATCCCGTCGGAGGGTGAGGGGAAACTGTCGGACCCAAATTTGTCTCTAGGGAGAGAAAATAAAATATGTATACAAATGAGGTGGGCATGCCCCATGCTCGTGTCATGTAACTCAAAAAATGAGGTGGACATGCCCCATGTCCGTGTCATGTAACTCAAAAAATGTAAGACAATAATTGAAGTTGTACGTTGATGTAGATAACCTGTGAAGTTCCCCTCCTCGGCGGTTTGATAACAAAAGATGGCAATTATGATGGTGAACATACCAAAAGAGGCAAGGATGCTAGTAAGAAGTGTCGATGACTCAGAGGCAATTGATGGCCTAACAAATTCAGAGTAGTCTTGGTTGGTATAAAACAACCTGAAGAGTAACATATACATCCACCATAACATGAGATTTTGTTGATTTCGAATGTTATATGGGTTAACTAAGATCGAGAGCAATGATGGTTCTCTCTGGGTCATCGTCAGACCCTCATTGTAAAGGTAATGAGAGTCAAGATAATCACAATTTTATGGAAATTGTGTTGATGTCAACGGGAAGGGAGACGCAATCCGGAAGCAAAGGGATTCATGAAATACATGGGGATAAGATCAAGAAATGATAGGGAACATGGACAAAGTCAATATAAGCGGTGACACTCAAGTCTACCCTCTCATATTGGGGGTATGTTTGAAGGATTATTTTAAGCAACTGTGAAACTGTATCTATCATCAAGGGGACGACTAAACACGGGGTTAAATTCAGCGAGTCAAGTGTGACAAAGTGGATAAACTCAAATATCAAGGGTACATAGACTGTGGGATACCCGTATTGATGAACTACAGTCGATAGTGGATGCCCCAAACTAAGGGCGGTTTGGCTGGCGCTGTTAGAAAAGAAGGTCGCCAAGGGTGACAACAAAAAACTAAGTAAATGTTGAAACAAAGGTATTTTACAATTACCAAATAAATAAAGAATAATTTGGGATGAGTATACAAATACAAAAACAAGTTCCCCAATGAAATATGGCTTGGCCGGTGAAGGAAAAAGTTGTTTGGAGAACTGGTGGAGGGTGGGCCCCATGGGTGGGTTTCTAGATGAGGTAAATGAATGGAGGACAATCAGATGGGAAAACTAATTGTGGATGAAATGTAGGGTTAATGATACCGCGAAGGTGCAGTCAAAATAGAATCGAGATGAAATAACCTGATAGTCCATTGGGAAAGATAAAAAAATGATGAGAAAGAGTATGTGGATTATTCTCAGAAATGCGTAAGACTATCATCGGGACTCCCATTCCTAGGGGCTGAAAGTAGCATGAGTTTCAAAGTACCAAGGAGAACTATGAATGGTACAACTCATGTAGGTGAGAATGCTACAGTGACAATACCAAAATGTAGTAGAGGGTGACAGTACTACATAGCCAGATGTAGGGACCCCTAAAGGTGAATGTCGGAGGATGTGATTGGATGATGCAATTTATATTCAGAGGGAATAATTACATGCCATTGTTGAACATATACCTAAAGGGATTTCCCTGGTTTGTGATGACCAAGTAACTACACACACAAAAACTGAATACCCGTCGTGAACAATATCTCAAGATAAAGAACATATAATAAGTTATTTGATAATTTTGACATGAGCATGCATACCTGGATGTGATGTGATAAAAATTCTCCCTGGCCGTTTATATTAGAACTGTGGAATGTGAATGTGTATATGGTGGGATCAGGATCCCGTGGTTGAAGACAGATCGAAATACAGGGGATACGAGGAGGCGACATGGGTGACTATCATAGTGTGATTTTCCTCAAGTCGCGAAGATGTAGAGGGGATATCAACCATAAGTTAAGCGATGGCTCATTGACATAACCAAATGTCCAAACACCATGGGGAAAACCATGGTAGGGTGTAATATTTCCTATGGGAAATGAACTAGAGAACTGGGAGTATTTGGGGGAATATCCTCAGACAGTATATCCATGAACCATGGAGGGATTGGAAGTGACTCAAGTTTAGGGGGAGGTGATGTGAAAAGTGTTTAGAGAAGGGATAAGGGGAGCCACTTGCATCACATGAGGTGAGGTGGGATAATGATTTTGAAGAAGGGTTACTTGATGACACCTATATTCAATGATCAAAGGACACTGTATGGGAAATGAGAAAGTGAGTCACAAAGAGAGCAAGGGTATCTCATCTCGCCTGTGGACTGAGGTAGAGACATAATGAATTTCATTAAAGTTGGGATACGGTACCCAAAATTTGTAATTTCCTCGACCACCCAAGTTTGCCATGATACATGAGAGAACGATTTCACTCTCTACATGGAACATACTATAAACATACCCAACATCCAACTGAAATATGCCACATAAAATTTTCGATCTCGCATGCAATTAAACATATATATACACATAGAACTCCTTTACGTAATCCTCGTGATATAAAATGTAAAACAAACAAATACATTATGTAAAAGCACAAATTCATACTGAATAATAATAGTAACCATATAAATGCATCACATACAGGAAATACCCATAATCATACAGACAATTATAACCACAAAGAGGATAAATCCATAAAATTGAACACGTAAATACTAATGCAGAATGTAAATATATTACATAATTGACACTTATCTTGTATAAATAACCACCAACTATATGCAGACCTTCCACCTAACCTCCTCCCAGCCTTAGGACCACACCGCCATCACTCTCAACAATGGGTGACCCTTAAGATACAACTAAACTCCACCTCGGTAAAGGGATTCCTAAACCGGCTAATGGTTCATAGACAACAGAAAACCCATCACAAAGCCACAGCAAACTAATAGGGGCCTGAGGCCTTCATTCCCCACATGAAGTTTGTCCCACCCCAGAAGTGTGCCCCTTCTCTGCTCAACAATACTTCAGCTGTCCCACTTCCCTTCTGAGACTTCATGTCCAACCTTTTGTTGAAGCTCGGAAAGGAAGTGTCAGAGCCATGTAGTTGCAGTTTAGCACATTATGGAAATCAATTCCCCAACAATTATCTCACCTAGAGAGAATTCTCATAGGCCTAACAACTTGCCTCTTAATATCCCATTACGGTCCTGATGACCCACTTCTTTAGTCCAACTCTCAAGCTAACCAACTACCAAAAAGGTATGGATATGGATGCGTTTAGGTACAATGATATGATGGTACAAAGGATAGCTCAAAGAGGGGATGTTCATGGATGATTGACTGGATGCCTGAATGATGGGAGGAATGATGGAAAGAATGATGGTAAATGAATTAAGTCCCCACAATGTAGCACATGTCCCCAACTTGACACTTGTCATGTTGGGAGCTACTTTGGCCCACTTGTCTCCATCTTTAAAACTTAAGATAAAATAATTATCCATACTTTATACTTTAATAAATATTAATATAATATTCATTTTTCGCTTAATCTCCCTGGCTTAGCCCCTTTTCCTTAACTTTTAGCTCCCATCCTTTCTTTAAATAGTGGAGTTTAGTCCCCCATACTCTTTTATCGGGGTCGATCTATGTCCAACGATGTATTTTATATTAATGTTGAGACATATACAAAATTAGGCGCACTAGTCTTTAACATCTAGGCTCTTTGGCCTAATAATCATAAAACTGGCTCACCAACCTATAAAACACAACATATACAAAAAGGATCCCTGGCCTCAAAATTGTGCGCACTTAAGTTGTTGCACATAGTATCATGGAATGTGCACACTACCTTATTTTAATGTGCAGTACATGCACACACTATGCCATGAAAGGTGCATACAAAATGATATCAAACAACTCACCATCTTAAGTACATTTTTATTTACATTACAATTGGGTTCGGCCTAGAGATATTACAAAAGTGGTGGTGGAGAGGGCTCTTACTGGAAAGTTTGGCATACTTCCATTAGTGTCTGGAAAAATTGAGTTAGAGTTGGGAAATGATGAGTGTAGTGGCCATACTCCGAACAGATGGCGTAAGAGAATTTGGTTTGCAACCCTTTACTGCCTGTAGTGGTGGACTTTGTGGTAGTACTAGATGTGCTTGCTAAAGAGGTGAGCGATGTGGTTGCTCAAGGGAGTTTAATTAAATTGGGGAATTCAAGAAGAGAAGGACATATATTAGTGGGGTGTCCCTCTCTTTCGTAGAGTGCGCAAGGAGGTTGAACTCAGGGAGGAAGTGGAGTGGTGGGATATTTCTTCTTCCGTCTTCCCCCAGCCATAGCAATGGTTCTAGAAATTGGGGGTGAGGGTGGTGTGGCCGGAGTTAGTACCGAAATATGCATAGGGATTCCCTCTGACTAAGGAGGGAGGGATGGTTGAGGAACCATTGCGGGTGGGTGTAGATACCATAAAGGTATGGAGAGCACCATTTGGGAAGGGTAAGAATTGCGGCTACCTAAAATGCTTGTATGTCTGGTGGGGGATAGAATAAAGGGATTTGGGTGATGGCTTGGGGGATTGTCTCCCAAACCAGGATTTTCCCATGGGGGAGGGGGAAATCAAGGACAAGTGGTGTGGTAGGGTTCTCGAGTAATCCCTGAGGTAGACTTTCTTCAACTAGTGGAACATCGATATGGGGAGAGGCCTCAGTGGGAGGGATGGTGTCTTCGGTGTCAGTTTCATTAGAAGATGCAACACACACTTGTGTTGAAGGGTGTATGAAAGGTGGTGGTCCATGGTATGCCCCCAGCAAGGATGGGTCCATGAAAATTTTGGGGCCCATATCCATGAGTGGATAAGCATTGAAACTGGTGCAGACAAGAGGAAGGATGTTATCAATGTTGGCGGAGTGGTTAGGCTCGTAATGTGAAACTTGGTCGATGGTGATGATCTTCCCATTGTGCAGAAACATCATTGTTCGAAACACAAAAGAGGCCATTGCCTTCATAGCGTACATGTAGCTACGTCCAAACAAGATGTTGTAATCGAGTGGGGCATCGATAACCTCAATGTCGATAAGCATGGTTTTGTGCCCGAGTTCAACGAGGAAATTTTGAAAGATCCCTTCAGGGGAGGATGGTCGATCATCATAAGCTCTTAAAGTGATGGCAGATGGTACTAGCTCAGGGGAGCCAATTTTCTTCCATACAGTTTTGAACATGATGCATGTGGATGCACCTTCATCAATGATACATCGATGAACCATGATGTTCTGAATCTTGACTGGTATCTGGAAAGCTACCAAAGTGGGGAGATGAGGTTCCCCACTATCTAGATCAAATGTGATGAGTC
>SNQJ01S0040835.1:200875-211047 GCA_010110895.2 Picea sitchensis
CTCTGGGGTGGAAGGTCTTCTCACTCAAAAGATAAGTACAATTCTCTATTTATTGTATGTTGTGTATGTTGTATACATTTTTAATGTTATTAAATTTGTTTGTATATACATATATATACATTGCATATATGCTTGCATTACCACATCCATGATTGTACCTAAGGTGTCTCATATTTCATTACTTAAGAAATATATATACCTGATGCTAATCATGTGATCAATTGGAATATGATTCAGGTGGAACCAGAAGGTGTCCTGCAAGTGCATCCTATGCACATATTGGACAGAAAAATAAAACAGCTCCAGAATCGAGCTATTGATCTTGTAAAGATCTAGTGGACCTAGTACGGTCCTAAGGACGTGACATGGGAGGATGAGGACGCTATACGGGTGTAATACCCATATGTTTTTGAATATTTTGGAAATCTTGTTGATGTTATGTGAAAGTTACACTGAGGACAGTGCAAAAATAAGGGAGGGGGATTGTAATGTCCCCAAGGTCGAGCCCTATTGTAAATCATGTTTATGAAATGAATTGTAATTATGTTTTATAAGATGGTGAGCCAAGTTAATATAAGTTGGTGGGCTTATGTGATTATTAGGCCAGAGAGCCTAAGTGTTGAAGGCTAAGAGCCTGAGTTTGTACATGTATCTATGCAGAACATTAATAAAATTATAAACACCACTACATGCAGACCGACCATGATGAATGAGTGATGGGGGACTAAGCTTCCACAGAGTGGTCAAGGGATTAGGGGCTAGAAGGTGGGAAGAGGGGATAAGTGTTGATCCTAGGGGCTTAAGTCCTTGGAAATAATATTTTAATATTATTCAAAAAGACCATGTGAAATATATGTTTTATCCTAAGTTCTTTTGGAATGACAAGTGACTTCCAAATGGGGAGGAACGCATGCTGATGTAATGCATGCAGTTTCATGGGTGACAAGTGTCAACCTAAGTTCATGCAGTTAAAACTGTTGCATTGAGCCATGATGGGGGTTCCTCCTCCATTCCACCATCGACTGTCTGAATGTGAGTCCCATTTGACCTCTATAAGATACCCTCGTGCAATTCTGAAACTGGGGAAAAGGTTTGTGTTGATTCCTGGGAAAGCTGGTACACCCTCTGTTCTGAACCGTCGAGCCTGTGTCAACCCTTGCATGGATTGCTAGTCATGTGTCCTTGAGAAAACCATAACCGTGAGTTTATTCTATGATTGTTGAGCTGCTTGGGTTGAATTATGTGACTTCCACCTATTTGGGAAGCCCGTGACTGTATACCCAGTTGACTGTTGTGGCCACGCAGTGCTGGACTGCGTGTGTCTTGTTGACCAGTGTAAGTTCATGCTGAGCCTGTGTGTAACCTCGCTCCAGGTGAGGGAGGTGATTTATATTGAAGAGGCAGGTTTTACAAAGCCTGTGAGCGACTCTCTCTAGGTGAGAGAGTGTGCAGAGGAAGGAGAGAGATCCTGGAAGGAACCCTGTAGCTGCCACAGAGCTCGGAGATTTCTGGTCCGACATGTTGCTGAAGCCCAAGGAAAGGGAGGTTAGCAGATGAAGGACTATCTATGTGACAGAGAAGGTGTATACTCCAGGGGTGGGACATGCATGTGGGGAAGGAGAGTCTATGGGAAGTGGGCATAAGTGGTTCCTGGGAGAGAATCCTCCCTCTTTTATGTGTATTATTCCAAAGAGAGTTTGCTGGGAAGTGGTTTTCTCCCAGAGAGAGTCCACCACCAGCTACAAATCTTTGAGACTTCCTGATCTGGCCTGTTGTTGAGACCCAAAGAGGGAGGTGAAGCACTGATGGAATATGCTTGTGAAGGTGTATACTCCTGAGCAGAGCAGGCATGTGGGAAATGAGATTCCGTGAGTAGTGGGCATAAGAAGGCATCCTGGGAAGAATCCTTCCAGTTGTTCTGTGTTATTTTCCCTGTAACCTTAGCCTAGCCTAGGATTCCTTGCAATGGGGTGGAGCTTAGTCCCAGCTCAGGGGTGATCCACTGCTGAGCTTGATGAGAAGCGTGGTCTAAGGCTGGGAGGTTCATGGAAGGCCTGCATGTGGTTGGTGGAATTACCATAGTTTCAAAGATAAGTATCAACTTATGTTAAATGTTACGTTTTTCATGCCTGTGATACTTATATTTTATCATGTATTTTGTTGTGCAGATGAATTATTGTTAATGCCAAGGAATATTTTTGTTAGCAGTAATTCTTATGCTTACTCTGAGTCAAATGTGTTTCATTTGATTTAAATTCATGTTATCAATCAAGTATGATAATGATGTTGTTCCGCACAGTAGTGATTGCCCGACTAATGGGTTGGATGACGACTAGGGGAGAATTACAACAGTTGTTCAAACTAATGAGAGCCTCCACAAACCAACTAGAGAAAAGGCTCCAAGATGCTGAGAGCTCAACCAAGCTCTCCAGAAAAGAATAGTTATATGCACAAACATGTAGAATGGAGGAAAAATGTGATCGACTCCTAGCCCAAAAAAAACTGGAAAAAGTGCAGGAAAAACTTGCAGAAGCCTGGACAAAGATTCAGAGGGTTTCACCCGACCTACCTGAAGCCAGCGAGATAAGAGAACCAGAGAAATAGTTCAATTTGTTACAAGAGGCATGGACATAGCTTGTGACATGCATGGAGAAGATACAAGCAAAGTTACAACAAGTCCAGCAAGAGGCAGAACAATAGCCTCGACAACTGCAAGAACAAATGCAAAAGATCATACTGCAAGGAAAAAATGCCCGATTGGCACTACATAAGAAGACAACAGACTACACCAGAATATTCAACGAAGTCAACGATTGGATGGGCATCATCGCTCGATGGAATCAAGTCTTTGATGAACTACGCACAAATATCTAGGTATTAAAAGAGGCATTTGTAGTCACAATGGACCCCATGGAGTAGAAACAAAAGTTAAATCAAATCCAGTAGGGAGACAATGAACTCAATTCACTCTACGAAGCACAGTCCATAGCCAAGAAAGAGTTGCACGATTTCTGACCGATAATTCAAACCACCTATATGCAGATGCACCAGTTTCACACAACAACCGACTCTGAATGGAACACATTGGTTGCAACCAAGACAAAGGAGTACATCAAAGAGATGAATCAACAGTTCCTGGTAGAAGCATCACTCCTCACCCAGAAATGGCAGGACAAAGCTAAAATCTGTTACAGAGTAAAGCACAGAGCATTAGAGTTGGTTCTAGATTTGGGCCCTTCATTTGAAGAGGTGAAGGAAGAAAAGGCACAAACAAAAGATCTCAAAGAAGAAGAAAAGTCGGACAAGGGAAAACAACAGTTTCTCCTAGCGAATGTGAAAGAACCAAGTGCTTGACTCGAGGACGAGTCAAGGATTGTGATCAGAGCCTGTTGGGCCCTTTGTTTTTCAGAAATAATTGTAGAAGTTTTGATTAAGCATGATTCACGCAACCTCCATCATAGGTTGGAAGGAAGAATAAGAAAAAACAATTGTGGAATCCAAAGCAACCCCAACTAAGAAACAAACAGTTGCAATAGAACAAGAAGAAATAACCTAGCTATATGTAGGACATAATATAATTGTAAAAGAGTTAGTCAGTTGGTTAGGTTGGGTTGGTTCATGTCTAGTGGAACCATCGAAGGGTTTGGGGAGTTGGTTGTTTGCTATTTGTTTGTATGCTAGTTGTTGTAATCGAAAAGAGTAGAGTCTGGAATAAACGATATCTTCCAACTGGGAAATCAAGACTCTTTGTCTGAGGTCTGAAGTCAAGAGTTTTTACTGAACATTTCTATGTAATTGTGAGTATGTGATGTAAGAAAGATCTTTAAGATAATATGATGAAGGGATAAATTTTAAAATCTGATGTGTCTTTTCATGATTCCTTATGCATTACAGTGTTTCTACATAGCTTATGAGTTCTAATTAATGATTCTATGTTTGATTGTTGCTCATAATGCAAGTAGGTCTGGTTCTTGCATTTAGATGTTCCTGATATGATAATGTTGATTGCACAAGAACAAGAGTGAGTTTCGAACACTCTATGGATCTTCCTTATTCTTCTCCCTACCCTTCCCTATCTATCTGTCTCAGCAACTCTTCAGGTGAGAATTCTTCTCTTCGAAGGGGATGAAAATTCTAGCACTCTAGACTACACAGTGCCTTTTGTTGGTAACCTGAGAAGAACCCTGTTCTGAACAAATTCGTGCCAACAAGTATCTCTTATTCAAGTATTTCTTCTCAAAATATTTTTTGAATTCCCTCCAAGTAAGACTTTTCTCTTTAATGTGTTGCACCAAGCTGATCCCACCACAAGGATTCCTTTCCCTTGCGTTGATAGATAGAAATTCTACCTTCTGCATGAAAAGAATAATTATGCAATTGAAAATGCTTTCTCATTCCCAGCAACCATGTCTCTGCATCTTCATCCTTCTTGTGCTCACCATCAAATGTAGGAGGTTTTATTTTGTTCATTTCTCCTCATGGCTCATCCACCCTAGAACCCTTATGCTTCCTAAAAGGGGATGGACTTGAGATGCTATGTGATCTCTTATTGGAATGACTCTGGGAGTGGTGGTGATGTCTGCTAACACTTCTTGTTCTTATTTTCTCATCGGGAGACCTATGACTTCCTCATTTTCTTGAGCCAGTCTCCTTATCCAAATTCTTTTCTATTATGTTCAATATCTGCATTAACTTCATGTTGAAGTCATATTACTACTCCTTGGCTCTCATAAGACTTTAATTATCATCTTTATGTATTTGTACATCCTTATTCACATTCTTAATGGTCTCTACCATGTTCATATTTTCATCCCTTCCTTCTCCATGTCCATCGGAGTTTGTTCCTTCAATGCCCAAATGGACATCCATCCCTCTGATTTCATCTTCCTGGTTGTAATTTCCTTGTGCCTCTTCCATTACTATGTAATTTGTTTTGATCTTGATCTGATATATTTGTTGTTGACTCTACAAAATATGCAGTGAACAAAACTTTGTCAAGCTAACTGTTTCAATAATTTCATGAAATTATGAACCATTCTGGTTCAATAATATATCATAATTATTTCTTCTGATTTATCACAAAATTTAATGTCAATATAAATTTTATGGGTGAATAATTATATTCTACTATCCAATACCTTTCCAACGCCTTCTCCCATGCTCAATTTTGAGTCTTGATCATAAACTTATGGCTATTTGAAAATTGCCCATTAATTTTTCTGTTCACCCTTCAAATTGGCGCAACTTTGCGCTGTAATTATGCAAATTTTCACCTGCTCCATTTATTTTTCATAGGATCTCAATTCCGTTTCCTCATATACATATTTTGGACACTGTTTCCAAGTTTCACCTTTTTCTGGGTTTCGGGCTGCTAGTTACAACCCGCTGAAGTTCTAGGCCAATTCTTGTTTTTGGTCTGGAATGTTGTAGGTACCTTCTTTTCCATATTAAATATTTTTAACATGCCTATAAATTTAATTCAACTCTAGGAATGTCTTCTATGGTTCAATATATTTCCATTGACTGCTCCCATGCCTCAATCAGATCCCAGAGTAGAAGGTTATGGCTCTTTGAAGTTAGTTGGGTCTTAAAATTTACCCTCCACTGTTTGTGTTGTAACTTTCTCATAAAAGATCTGTTTGACAAATGGTTTACACCATTAGAAAGATCTCTCTGAGATATTTTATTTGAGATATAGAATAAAATTGGACCTTGGTACACTCTATTCTCCTAGTTTTTGAGTTTCTAAAAATTCTCTTAAGGGCCTCAAAAAACGCGCTACACAAAGATGATGTTCAAATAGTAAAAAATGTTGCGGAATTTCATTGGTTTTCCATTGTTATTCACCTTCCAAATGACTTCGCGTGCACAAATTTCAACTTGTACACCAATATTTAGCATTCTCAATACCACCACAAGGTAAATCATGCTCCACGTACCTATAACCATTGTGCATCACTTCTCTATCGTGCCAATAACTAGCGCGCACTACTTTTGTTCTGCACACCAATATCCACCACACAAAATTTTGGTTCTTGCACTATTATCTATTGCAAAAAGTTTTTGTATTGTGTGTTGATATTATGTGCACTTTTCACTCTATTCACTTCACCATGCAAAATTTTAGTACTCCCCCACCGCACACCAATACTCTACGCGCACCATTAACTAAATTGTCGCACGACAACATATACCCACATTGTGCGTGCACCAACCAAAATCCTTTGTGTTGTGCCAATACTATGCACACCACATGTGTCATTATTATGTGTGTGCACACCACATGCCATTATTATACATGCATCAATAAATATGCACCCGCACACCAACATTTTCTGTGCGGCGCCAAAATTTAGTGCATGCACCCGCGCACCAACATTTTTCCGCACGGCATCAAATTTTAGCATGCACGCCCGCACGCCAAAAGTTTTCCGCGCAGTTTCCAATTTTAACAGATCACAAGATTTTCAATGTACATCATGCATTTTTAGTGCGCCCACATACGCACATTCATTTTTGCGCATCGATTCCTTGTGAATTCCGCTGCAGAAATTGAGGATTTTTTCTAACTTTTTCCCCATTTTTACTGTAGACATTTTGCAACTATGAAATTTATTCAATTTCACCCTGACAACACCAGTTCAACCTCTACAACAACAAATCACTGTGGGTTGACATTTCTAGAACAAATTTTTCCCACACTCAATTCACAAATTCAGAATTTTAATTACTAAACTCACTCCATCTGTCATGGATTCATTGTAACTTAAAATTTGACCAATTCTAGGTCTGAATTTGCTAGAACAGATATTAAATCACAAATATCTCATCACTTGGACGAATTCCTTGATTTTCCCATGAATTTAACAACATAAATTGGGGATTTTTCCCAATTCCGCCCAATCATTGTTACTTTTTACCATGGACGCTCTACAAACTTAAATTTGGCCATTTCGAAATCAATCCTCTGTGACATTTTGCTTCAACTCAAACTTGTTTGGACCATCCAAGCTCAGTGTTGAAAACTGAAGCTCTGATACCATATTGTAAAATTCCTTGGCCACCTAATACGGGCCACGATACATGAGAGGATGTTTTCATTCTCTCTACAAAACATACTATAACATACCCAACATCCAATTGAGTTATGCCACATAAAATTTTCGAACTGCATGTAATTAAAACATGTACATAAAGAACCTTTGTGGAACTTCATATATAAAATGTAAACAGACAAATACATTATGTAAAATAATGAATTCATATTGAAATAATAGTAACCATAGACATGCAACATATACAGGAAATACCCATAATCATACAGACAATTGTAACCACGCACAGGATAAACCCATAAAAATGAACACATAAATAATAATGCAGCATGTAAATTTATTACATAATTGACACTTATCTTGGAAATAATATCACTAATTGCATGCAGATCTTCCACAAACCTCCCAACCTTAGACCATACTTCTCATCACTCTCAGCAGTGGGTCACCCTCGAGCTGGGACTAAACTCCACCTGGGTAAAGGGATTCCTAACCAGTCTAATGGTTCATAGACAACATGAAAGACTTTGTCATAGGTTCTAACTCAAACTAATAGCCTATAGTATCTCATTCCCCACATGCCTATCCCACCCCAAGAAGTGTTCCCCTTCTCTTCTCAACAGTCCTTCGGCTGCCCCACTTCCTTTCCAAGCTTCAACAAATGGCCAGAGAGGAAGTCTCAGAGCCCTGTAGATGCAGTTTAGCACCTTCTAGAAATCAATTCCCCAACAATTCTCTCACCCAGAGAGAATTCTCATAGGCCTGACAACCCTCCTCTTCAATATCCCATGGGTATGGAAACCTACTTCTTTATTCCAACTCCCAAGCTAACCAACTACCAAATAGGTATGGATATGGATACATGATCAGGTATAGTGGCATGAAGGTATGGAGGATAGCTCAAAGAGTGTGTGACTGCTCATGGATAATTGACTGGATGACCGAATGATGGGAGGCATTGGATCCGCCTTCTTCTAAATAAGTGAGATGTTATATTTAAGCCCAGAAAGATAGTTTCATGAGTTCTCTTATTTCACGACGTTTCCCACTGTCCTTAGTATCCCGACACATGAAGTGGCGATAATGGTTTTAAAGTTTACCCAGGTTAGTGTCAGGAGTAAATCACTTTAAACCTTAGTTAAGCACTGTCGGGATTTCATGACTTGGCAATCGCTCTTCCAAAAAGAAATACCTTCGTAGCTCTGAGTCACAAAGTCACGATATTCATTAATTAAGCATAGAATAATTAAGAGCTTAAGTCAGATCATGAATAATTAACTAAATCACATCATCGCGATTTTGGTTTTTGGGGGCTCAAAGGCTAGGAGTGAAATCTTCCGATACGGTGAACGACGAAAAGGGGGGATTAAGGACTAAAACATGCTTAATTAAAGGAGATAAACTGGATTAATTGACGCATTGAGCAACCTTTAACATGCACCATCTACGGAGTAAGTTTTAAATGTTTTTTGTGTTTGTTCGTGTTATGACTCGTCAAACATTTATGGCATTTATTTGAACTGCGGCGAGGTGACAGATAGTAGGATATCGTTTTTACTTCTAAATATTTCTATTAAATGATTTGACCATTCTGTTCGCAAGGCCACCCGGGGTTTAAATGACCAAGATAGAGAGTTTTTCCTTCATCATTTTAGTTCTCATTTCTATTTGCGCGCAAATCCATTTTACCAGGTTAACCGCTATTTCTGATTTTCAAATCTTTTCGACAGGTGGTCCAGTTGTAGGTTTCACTATCATGTCACCACGAAAAATTCCCAAGTCGGTTGCCAAGAGTTCAGGTCAGGGTTCATACATTGTTTCCTATACCTTGCCCTGAAGTATTAATTATATCAAGACATGGTCATACGTTTCGAACATCCTACAATCCGAGTCGATAAACTGTTCAGATGATTCTAGTGACAATGAGAAGGATGATTTATCAACCAAATACAAAATCATCGCTCAAGTAGAGATGCACAAAATAATGGCGAGGCCCCAGCTTCTTCCCTATTGTGATATGATCAGGTGGGCATTGGACCATGTGGACATCCCGACTAGGATGATTATCAACGAACAAAAGGTGATGATTGGTACCTTCAAGCCAGAACATTTGCGGGGAATGTATAAAATATCACCCACACCAAACCTTACTCACAATTCCGAATTCCTATAAGGTTTCAAGAAGAAGGAGTTCTATAAGCATGAAAAAAGTTTGTCCGATATGATCAAATATTGGGTCTCACACCCCGCGAAATTCAGGGCTGACAACAACGAGATCTATCCAATCTCTTCCTTGGAGCCACAGTTCAAGTACATAGCAATGATGACCTGCAGGTTGTATGGGAAGGAATACACTACCCATTTTTTCCTCCCATGGGTGCCACTCATTCATATAGTCACTGAGGGTTTCTCCTTCGACTGGGCCAAACTGTTGTCTGACAGTCTGACCAGTTGAATTACTGAATATCGTGCACAGAGGGCGAGTAAGAAAGCAACTTCATTCTTTATGTCTGCTTACATCATGGATTCCATCTGCTTCATGACACCCTTCCCACTAATGAACTAGAGCTGGGCTCCATCTAATACATAACCTATTCATGTCTACCACTCGAAGCTTTGGGAGGATAAGGCCAAAGAATTCATCTACGAGATCTTCAACTAGGTAATGGTGCCATTGCATGTTGCCATATTTGGCCAGCCACCTCCTAGGATGTCATATAGTGTCGCGACCAACCTAAGCAGCGTGGAAGATTGGTATCTAGAGGCAAAATTTTCATATATCAGGGTTTTCGGCACCTCTGTCCCTCCATATGCTCTCTCTCTATTCCTTCCAGATAAGCTATTGTGTCATGAGATCGCCAGATAGACTGTTCTCAACAGAATAAGAAAAGAGCTCAAAGGAGTATAAAAGAAGGTATGGTCGCCTTTCCCTATTTATATTTGTGCATATTCCTTGATAGATTTTTGCCACGCCAAAGCCGAGGCTACGACTTTAGAAGAAATGAAGGTGGTGGATATTGAGTTCAAGAAGCATGACCCTAACAAGGTTGTGAGAAATCACTTGGTGAGTTGTGGCCTGAAGAGATATAAACATGAGGATTCCCCTCATGATGAAAT
>SNQJ01S0040836.1:7598-34584 GCA_010110895.2 Picea sitchensis
GTTGTTCATATTGGTTAATTCTCAAGGGCTTTATATAAGTTATATTTGAGTTTGTTGGTGAAGATTTTTCTCTAGTGGAATACCTTCTTGTAGGGTTTTTGTCTTCATACATTATATTGGTCATTGTCATCTTAACCCTAATCGTTAAGATGAGAATGACCAATTCTTATAGGGGAATAATTCTTGACCTCATAATCCATATGGCTAATAAGGGATTTGTCTTCTCCAAAGAACTATAGAAAAAACCCTAAAATTCAAAATATTTTTATTGTTGCTGGTTTAGAAAGAAATCTAATGCTGAAAAATCAAAGAAAAATATTAATTCAAATTTTTAGACTCAATGGTTTGTTCCAATTTCTAGACTTGTTTCATTAAGGGTTTGTGCATAATTGTTTATCTCTAACCCTAATAAGGAAAAGTGGTGCTATAGAAGTGTGTTCTAAGGTTTTATATAATATTATATGGGCTCATTTGAAACCCTCTCCCAAATCTAGATAATATATAACAATAACAAAAAAATAGATTTGAAGAAACACTAAGGTTAGGATTTGGTGTTTAACTTTGCATCTTTGCTTACACCGATCTTATATTTAATTTCTATATTGTTATTACAATTTTTTGTTAACTATCTAGTACTGAAATTGATTTTTAAGTGGTTATAATTAAATATAGTTTATTTGGAGATTTCATTGGTGAATTCCAAGATTTCATAATCATTTTATCAAGTTCTTTCCTATGTCATTGTTATCAATATTTAGATCTTGATCCTAACACTTATCGGTTGGTTATTTCATTGCGTATGTATTTCCCTTTGGAAATTCTGCAAGATGTCTTACTTACAAGTCGAATTTATTTCTCTTGGATGGTTCTCTCTTCAATTCAAATATGAAATTTCTATGTTCATTTACCATAAAAAAAAAAATAGAAGTTGTGGACCGACATGATATTATCTGCATTCTATCATATAATAGAATAGTAACCAAAACACACAAACGACCATTGATTTATTCTAGTTGATTACACTTTTTGTGCCCTAAAGTAGATTAATCTTGGTTTTTAACTCTGAAGTTTTATTTGTTGAATGATTGTCATGTAATTTCAGATATAAGTTTTTTCACATTGTTTATCTTGCTTATTAGATTTGACACACACATCGACTAGCTCTTGACCCTCCTTCACAAGTGGATATATTGGTGGCTTATCTATTCTTTCGATTTGATTATCTTTGAAGCAATGTATCACTTATTGGAATTCTTGTGCATCTAATTGTTATAAATTTTCTGGATTCTTTGATATAAATCATAGATTGAATGATAATTAATTCAATAAGAGATAAAACTTAATAAATCGGGTTACCTTTAAACATCTAAGAGTTAGTCTAAAGAGAAGAAGAGATTATACTAAGGTGACAATGATGCATTTCCCATATTGTTACCCCAAGTTAACACCCATGTTAGTACTTTTCATAGGGGTGCTATTTAAGATGGTAATAGTGTGTATATTCTTTGTATTAGACATATGTCTCCCCCACTTTAGTTATTACCACATTAGATGTGATAACCACATTAGACTTCGAGGTGTAGAATGGATTTTTTATCCAACTATGCATGTGACTAAATGTAAAAAATAAATCATTTCAAATATATGATTAATTTTGTGTACCTATATATAATATGATGTTATGTACCTTCAAACGAGATAGTTTATATATGAGCTTATAAAAAATTAATTTGATAAGGCATATCTGAACTTTAAAAATTTATAATTCCACTACGTAAAAGTACTTTGATTAATGGGCAATAAACCGCTCGTTGGAAAGTCTCTCTCTCCTCATCTAACTAGCTTAACTATTTTTTAGTTTAAAGTATTTACACATGTAAGAGTATTTCTCTGGAAATTGTTATTTTTTAATGCATATATAGTCGAGTTGTACCATATAATAGACATGTTAGATACATTTTGGTGTAAATTTTTTTAATGAGTTGTTGATATGTTTCATAACAGATGCACATGAATTTAAATTTGTTTAAAGCTATGAAATTAAGCATAATGCAATTAGTATTCTTTGACATAATTTTTTTTGATGCGAACAAAGTTTCTAGTTTCCATTGTGCTATTCTCTAATGGAGCTAAAATGGAAACACCGATCTCATTTTCAAATATATTTTTGGACAAGGGAAATGCTGACAGAGTTTGTTGATCAGACAAGGATTTTCGAATATCCCAAATCTATCACGGTTGTGTTTAATTTTTTACATTGTGCAATGTTTGTATCCCACCGTTCTATTCACTGTGTCAATCTACTACTACTTTATGTCATATGATCTAGTGAATATGGGGAAGTATGTGTTGATCTATAAGTGGAATGCTAAAGAGTTCATGTGTTCGTGATGAGGTCATTGACACCCAAACAATCACCCCATACAATCGGTCTATGTTAGATTTTGATAATGTCATTGGCATATAGCATTTAATTTGTATTTAATGTTTGGGCAATGCATTTGGCCTACTTGCATTTCACGAACCCAATAGAGTTTAGATTATTAAAGTGAATGTTATTTTATTTTATTTCCTATCTTAAAGAGTTTGATTTAGATAAATTTGGTAACTAGTTATAATGATGGGAACCTGTGGTTTTGAGGGTACCCATTAGGAGGTTCTTGGGCCTCCTTCCTGCTTCGGTCTAGGTTCTCTTCTCAACTCAAAATGTGAAAGGGAAAAGACATCAGGGTTCTTGAGTCATAAGTTAAGTGAACTCGGTATAACCATTTCTTGTCTTACATTATTCTATTCAAGGGTACACTCGTTTTACTTTTGTTGAATAATTATTAACAATAAATTTGTTTTCCTTGCAGGGGCATTCAACTATGCATAGTTCTGGACTCAAGTATCTACCATATGCACAAAAGGTATCTGGGTTCCATAATGCCTCTCTTAAGAAATTGCCTATGTTTTATTAGGATAGATATGATTCTAAATCTAGAATGATACTATCGTGGGAGAACTTGCTCATTCATAACGACGACTCATCCATTATCTTTGTGCCTTGAGTTTTTAAAGAAAGACCTAAAGAGCAAACTCTATTGTTGTGTAATAGGATGATGTGAGAATGACTACACCATTGTTTAATATTGAATAGTTGACTTGGATGAAATCTCTAATGGTAGATTCTTTATTTTGGTTTGACTTATACAAAGGTTGGAATGATTTATCATTTGTTAATAAAGCTATGAAATTTCAAACTTACCAAAATGTGATATATAAATTAGAGGGTTCCATAATGTTTTTCTTCTAAATTCATCGGGCTTTTGCTCCTCTAATATTTCATTCCAAAACTTCATTTGCATTGAATTATACTACCTTCATTTTCATTTATTGTTTCGAACTTTAGTATGCAATGGATTAAGATTCTTTGTCTTCCATTATATCATTAAGTACCACAATGCTTACACACAATAGGATTTTACAAAGTGGAGTCTATGTAGTCAACATGGTTATACATATATATATATATATATATATATATATATATATATATTCCTACATAGTTATCTCCTATTGTGTATGTACATATTTTATAATGATAATTTAATTCATTTTAAAATAAGCCCAAAATCAAGAGATAACCCACAGGAATATATATATGTATGTATGGTATGTAAATGTTCTTAAATCTGAGGTTTACTTTCGGAATAGCCAGGTGTATATGATGCACCGATCTGGTAGTGATTTCTAGCACAATATAATGAAGTAATAACCTATTTAACAAAATTATATTTCCTAGTACATTTCCACCATTCGATTTTAACTTCATCCAAAATACTTAGAAAGGTTTAATCAACATATACATTTAAACTGTGAGGGTCTATCCTACATTTCATTACATTCCTTGAGAATTTAATGCAAAAAGCAAAGAAACCCTCATTCATATTTAAACATATAAGTATATTAATGATTCAAAAACCATTTGAATGAAGAATTGATAGACATGTTTGAACAATTTCCAAACAACAAATGGAACAACCAGTTCCTCCCAACCTTGGAACAAAAAAACCAATTCATTTATCCCCTTGACCCCTATCATTCCTTGAATCCATCATGGTCAATCAAGATCTCTCTCGATGAAAGTATTTCACTTTCAATAAATTCTCCTTGCCTCACACTTAATATTCAGTGTTCATAACAATAAGTATCCTCATAGTTTTTTTTCTAGCATACTAGGCAACATCTTGCCACCTCCCATATGATATATATGCAAAAGAATATTGTACTTGTGGTGTTTCCCTGGGGAATTTTCCACATCTTTTCAAAATACTAATTTTGGAGTTTGCTTCAATGATTAGATTCTTGATTTTCCAATTGTCTCATTCATCTCTAAGGTAGTTCCACCATGTTCTCTTCTCATGGAGTCATGGTCATCTTATTTTAACTTTGGTACATTCCATTTGTCCTTCATATTAAATACAAAATGTTACACAGTTTCATACAAGTGTCATAGTCAAATGAGTTGGTTGGGTCAAATAAGATCTCTACCCAACATTCATAATCATCGATTACAATTAACTAAATTGAGAATTGAATTTTACATAAATGTGTCATTTTCAGAATTTCAAATTTACCATGGAAATAATTTCGTGAGTAAATTTCAAATTTAATTTTTTTTGGATGTTACAAGACAAATAAAGAATAGAGACCAATGTACCCATGGAAAGAAACTGAATCTATATCCTGTTTGGAAAAACACTACCTGAGTAAAGGTATGGTTGAAGGTATGTCTAATTTCATTCTCGATTTTTGATTGTTGTGAACATTGCATATATATAAGTATGATCAGGTAAAGATTCCCCACATCTGAGGTGCTTCTAGAAATTGGGATCTTAGAGTTGTTTACAATGGTGATGTGTTTGGACCCGTACATGTTCCATCACTAGGTAATTACATTATTTATGTTTCATTCATGAATGATTTCAAGGAACATAGGAGTTTATTTTTTTAGAAATAAATATTAGGTGTTTGATAAATTTAAAGAGTCTAAGGATACAGTAGAAAATTATATAAATGGAAAATAAAGGTGTGTTAAGGGCCGGAATCAATGGGTGGAGAATTTTCTTGAAATGAATACGAAGAAGAATTATATGAAAGTGTTGTATATAGGAAAATACTATCCATACACACCTCCATGTGAGCAGATTCTGAGAAAGGATGAACAGGGCTGATTGAAAAATAAAGGGCATGTACTTTCGTGATGTCAGTTAGGACAAGAATTATTGCAGTAGTGGGTACAACATGTTACCCTGAATCAATCGA
This sequence comes from Picea sitchensis, assembly GCA_010110895.2. Lineage (NCBI taxonomy): Eukaryota > Viridiplantae > Streptophyta > Pinopsida > Pinales > Pinaceae > Picea > Picea sitchensis. The sequence continues at coordinate 12,906 of SNQJ01S0040836.1, forward strand.
TCATCCTCATTAGCAATGATGATAAAACTCCACACTAGATATGGACTAGGAAGAAAACCTCTCTTGAACATCTTAGAGTGTTTGCTTGTGATGCTTATGTACATGTTCGAGAGGAAAAGAGGAGTAAGGATAAAAAAATCTTAAAGTGTATCTTTATTAGTTTCAAGATGGTGTGAAAGGTTATAAGCTTTATGTAGAAACCAAGAATATCTTGTTACAATCGAGATATTTAATTTCAGGAGGAGAGGTAAAAATATGTTCCAAATAAATTCATGAAGTGAGAGGAACTTGAAAATGGGGAGTTGGAGTTGGATCTTTGCAAAAATTGGAATCATTTTAGAAGAGATGAAGGAGAAGAAGAAAAACTCATACCCTCAGGTATTGAAGAGATCAGCCAGGAAAAGTACAACTAGAGAATCTGATCCACTCATTTCCATTCAATTTTTCTTTATCTATTCTTATTGATGATTCCAGAGCGATCAAAGGAAGAATGAAATGGGATAATGAAAGAAGCTGGAAGAAGGCCATGGTTGAATAAATGGATGCATTGGATACAAGAATGAGGCATGAGATATAGTTGAGTTGCAAGGTCGAATAAAATCTTTTGGTAGAAAATGGTTATTTAAAAAAGAAGCTGAATGAAAAAGAAAAAAGTGGAGAAATACAAAACTAGGTTAGTAGCAAATGGTTATTCACAGGTTGAGAGAATTGACTTTAGTGAGATTTTTCTCCTGTTGCTGAGTTAACTTCTATTAGATTTATTTTTATCTATTTATTTAACTTGATCTTGAAGTGGAGATGGATGTAGAATAATGATATAGGGGATGGAAGAAAGAAATCTCTACATAGGAAAGGCCAGAGAGCTTTGTCTTGAAGGAAATAAAAGAGTTGGTGCAACAAGCTAAAAGTGAGTATATAGTGCGAGAAGAAATACTATGGATGGTACCAAAATTTTGACACATACATCCCTTGTATTGGTATTTATTGAGAGCATGGTCGATCCTTTGTATGTATATTCCAAGCATTAATCACTTCATTTAGTTAGTGTTGTATGTTGATAACATGTTGTTAGTAGGAAATAAAATGGATGTTAACAAGGAGGAGAGTGAAATCACAGTAGCCTCCAAAATTTGACATGAAAGATCTTGGTGATGTTAAATTCATTCCGGAATGGAGATTAAAAGAGATCATGCAAAAGGAAACTTCTGGTTGAATAAAGAGAAAATATGTTGAGACAATATTGTAGAGGTATAATATGCATGGAAGTAAAGGAGTCAAGGTTCTTGTTTAGTAGGTAACAATGTTACATTGTTGCCTTTGATTGTTGACTATATAATCTCTGTACCTTAAGTGCAAGGGAACACAACAAATTAGAATTATGTTGGGTATATGTTATATTTCTTTGCATGTGTTTGTAGGCATTAGATTAGGCAACTTCTTGATGATCCCTCCTAGTAGTGTTCTACGTATTTGTGTTCTCTGATTTATTTCTAGAGGTGTCCCATGCAGAGAGAGCATGTATGACCCCCCTGGATTCTGTGTGACGTTCAGTGATGGCCCAAATTTTTATTTTAAGGGAAGTTTTGCTACTGAGTGGATTTTCTATTTTTTAAGCGGTTTCTAAATTAAATAAATTGGATTAAAAGGTATTAGGGTTTTGTATATGAAATACCTAAAAATTATATATATATTAGCCATGATAAATAGATTAAATTATCCCTGATGAATCTCGGTTAAAGGTTTCTCATATCAATCATTAATTTTTTTTTGTAGAATCTATATGCATTGCTTTACTTCATAGGTTTTAAAACTTACATAAGGGTTTGTAAGCCAGGCCAAATTGTTTTTTTTATGCATGCTAGGGGTATGTGGGCTCGATGTTGTGCTATGCATCAATAAAAATTATTACATGTTTATGAAGTAAAATCTGAGAGAAGGTATAGATAACATAGTTGAATTCATCGTTCTATGGGATTTATTGGAGATAGTAATAAAAAATGACATCATAACCTAAAAGATGGATAATTTGGAAAATTAGAGCTCCATTGAGATGCAAAATCACTCTATAGTTAGATTTAAACAAAATTACTTACTTGGGATAACAATATAAAAAGGGGATAGTGTGGGACAAGACGTTGTCCCTTATGCATGCCATGGGAATCCACCCATGTGTAGGATTGGAGTTGTGCTATACATCAATCACAATCATTACATGTTTATCTCATAGGTTCCGGGACAAGGTAGAGATAATAGAGATGAATTCATCCCTCTATGGACTTTTTATAATATGTGAGCTAAACGTAAAGGAAGATGAACTCTAGAAAGAGACCTTCTATGAATTTATAGATGGAGAAGAAACGTAGGCAATGGAGTTTCCATTTTGAGAACATATAAAGTGTGTATGATGTATTGTATATGGTTTTAGTAGAGACATGTATTGTTAAGATAGTCTTATAAACTATAAATTTATTTTATTATTAATGTAGTGAAATCATAGTCACCCCTCCGAGACCGACACACCCATATAATTTAGTTCATTTTTCATTTATTCTTCAAAGGCCATACAACCATATAATATGTATGCATTTTCCATTATTAATTAAAACTTAATTTTAATTTAAACAAAGGAAGTAAAGTGGCCTCTTCTTATAAAGTCAAAGGCATTCCCATTTTCCGGTCATCAATTTTGATTTTAATTGTCATTAGGGTTTACAGTTTTAGTAAGGAAGCCGTTAATTTTTAACCTATGGAAATGGAAGGACAAGGACAACCACGCGGAGAAGAAAGCGAATTTAGAAAATTATTAGATCAAATGCAGGAGATTATTAGAGAAGTTTGGGAGCTTGAGGAACGATGGCAGGGTCTTAATCCCGAACATAGAAGAGCCGAAAGGCAGGAGATATAGGAGAGGATAATACAAGTTATCGAACGATGGCAACGTTTTCCTCATCAAGCTCCCGAGCAAATTCATGTCGACTTAGATCGGAGAATAACCATGTCAACGTTTTCCTGATCAATTCAGGTGATTACAGCTATTGCGGCTGCCTCGCATAACAATTCAAGAGGGGCATCCCTATAATGAACATTGCATAGTTTGCTAAGATGAATTTCTATTGGGTGAAGTGGCACGTGACCTTCCATGCGGACACAGGTTCCATCACAGATGCATCTTCAGTGGGGTGAGAATGCAACCAAATTGTCCAATATGCCGAACGGACAATCGTCCATTATAAATCAGGCACGGGAGCGACGCAGGGCCGTCGGGCGATTAATGCCTCCTGCACAGGAAGCTATGGCTGTGCCACCATTGATGCCTCTGGCTGAGGAAGCTATGGCTGTCCCACCATTAATGCCTCGGGAGATCATGCCGATTCCTATTTCACGGAACCATATTAGTGATTACTTCTACGTACCCAATTTGCCTTGAAGATTTCAATTTGGGAGAAGAGGCCGGTCGACTCCATTGCGGTCATATATACCACCAAATTTGCATTTCGATATCGATGAGATTGACGAACACCTGTCCCCTCTGCCGCAGAGAATTTCAGTAGATTATTAGTGTTTTTAAATTCGAATTTTAGTTGTCCAATAGATAAGAATATTTAAGGACGATGGTAAAATAGGGTTAGGATGCATCAGCCCTGTTTCTCTAACATTTTATCTCTGCATTTGTATTTATTTTGAAATCTAAGTTAAATAGATTGAAGTCGTCGATCATGGCATACAAATGTTCTTCTGTGAGGTCATTTTGCCTCCTTTTGCATCTTGAGCTCTTCTGCGACACCATTTTTCAGACACTACTGCATTAAGCCCGACTCCGAAGCCGCAGAAAGAAGGAACAAGCTGACAGGGTCTTGGATTGAAGTTTCTGCTAGTAAGGTGCAGCATGTATAATAAATGTTGTGGTGTATATTTAAATGGAATGGTGTACATCTTAGCTTAATTGGATAATAAATATCTGAAATTTAAGAACAAATACGTGATTTGGATAATGATAGAATTACAGTTTGTTTTTATTTATTTTTTTTAGTATTTGCCAAATTTGTTAGTTTTTTTTCATAGATGTCTCTTCCCATCATATTGACAAAATGTAAGACTCTTTAGGGATGGGAGAGAAAATAGATCTTATTGACAATATGTAAGACACTTGAGGGATTGGAGAGAAAATAGATCTTATTGACAATATGTAAGACACTTGAGGGACTGTAGAGCAAATAGATTTTTTGATCGAGATAGTTCATGAAGGTCTAAAAATTGGGTGAAAGAAAAACTAATACCTAGAATACTTTTTAAGTCAAAGGTTTCAAAGGAACAAACCCTATCCACTCTCATAAGGAAGTGAATTTGAGGTTTTGTTCTCGAAGTTTTGTATATTAGGGTGCAGATTTTTGTTATATTAAAAGAATAAAGTTAGGGTGTGGATGAAAGTTAAATGAGATAAAAGAAAGGGTGATCGAGGATTAAAAAAGGGGACAAAGGTAAAAATTTGGAAAATAAATAGCCATATTTTTTTTATTTATTTATTTTAGTATAAAGTCAAATTTTAATGGATTTGACAAGTAATCTAGGGAAAACAAAGGGATGAATGTTCGGAAGTAGGCAACCAATGTAGAATGGATTCTAAGGGTACATGTGTGAAAATTGCCAAAATGATAACTTTGCATAATTGAGGAAAAAGGAGAAACATGCCAATTTTTTTTATGTAGGAGGGTAATGACAAACTAAAGAGAGTGAAGCTTCAAACCCTAAAGAGAGAGTTTGAAACCTTAAAGAGGATATAAGAAACATTATTGGTCCCCAATAAAGTGATGGGATTTGAGAATCAATTCATGAAGAGAAGATTGAAGATCATGAAATTGTTAACTTGGATATGTTCTCAATCATTCTCTTTGTTGTTCATATAATAGTTAATTCTCGAGGGCTTTATATAAGTTATGGCTGAGTTTGTTGGTGGTACTTTAAAAATTTATAATTCCACTACGTAAAAGTACTTTGATTAATGGGCATTAAACCGCTTGTTGGAAAGTCTCTCTCTCCTCATCTAACTAGTTTAACGATTTTTTTGTTTAAAGTATTTACACATGTAAGAGTATTTCTATGGAAATTGTTATTTTTTAATGCATATATAGTCCAGTTGTACCATATAACAGACATGTTAGATACATTTTGGTGTAAATTTATTTGAATGAGTTGTTGATATGTTTCATAACAGATGCACATGAATTTAAATTTGTTTGAAGGTGTGAAATTAAGCATAATGCAATTAGTATTCTTTGACATAATTTTTTTTTATGCGAACAAAGTTTCTAGTTTCCATCGCGCTATTCTCTAACGGAGCTAAAATGGAAACACCGATCTCATTTTCAAATATATTTTTGGACAAGGGAAATGCTGACAGAGTTTGTTGATCAGACAAGGATTTTCAAATATCCCAAATCTATCACGGTTATGTTTATTTTTTTACATTGTGCAATGTTTGTATCCCACCGTTCTATTCACTCTGTCAATCTACTACTACTTTATGTCATATGATCTAGTGAATATGGGGAAGTATGTGTTGATCTATAAGTGGAATGCTAAAGAGTTCATGTGTCCGTGATGAGGTCATTGACACCCAAACAATCACCCCATACCATCTCATACACTTACATGATATGGAATAGCTCCCAACTGTGAAACACCCCAAAATTAACAGAGAGTATCCCAATAGGATTCCCTCATACCTTCTTGAACCTAACTTGTCAAATTGCATAACGTCTTTAAGCATTTGTCTAGGTTAGAGGGGGGTTTGATCTTCATGTTTGGGTAATTTTAATTATTGGATGTGATTTACAAGTTATGATCCCCGTAACTTATGAATCCCGATGGAAAACTTATTTTCACTTCAGTAGCTTGCCCGATGGACAAGTGCACATAAGGGACTGAGTAGCTCGGACTGTCATGGGGGGCTTAAATCCCACACATGGATGTTGTAACCCTAGCGAGGTGTAAGAAGAGATTGAATATTTGCACTACAAAGAAAGAATGATGTTTCCTTTGGAGGCACCTCCCCTAGCTCGAGGGGAATCTTGCTCTTCCACATGGAGGTTTGCCCTGAACATCACCATCGTGACCTTGGACATTATCCATAGCTAGAGTTTTTATTTTCGAGGAATTTATGAGCCTAATGGCATGTGTGGGCTTCATCTCAAGCCTATAGAGGCCAAGTGCCCTACATTTTAGGCTCAATGTTCCAACTTAGGGCCTCGACATCACCCTAGAAGGGCACAATGTCACCCTTGGAGTTGTATTTAGGTGCTAATTAATTTCAATTATGGAAAAATTGGGTTTTATAGTAAATTGGATTTTGACCTAAAATTAATTAAGGGTCAAATTTTTGTATAAATAAGGATAAATTACATTCATTTTTACATCACAACTCCTCACACAAGAGGTGATGTCTAAAATAATTGATTTTCCAATTGTCACATTCAGCTCTGAGGTAGTTCCAACATCTTCCCCTCTCATGGAGTCATGGTCGTCTTATTTTAACCTCGTTGTTCTGTTTATCCTTCAACAATAAATATAAAATATTTTGTTTCATACAAGTGTCATAGTCAACTAGTTAGCTGGGTCAAATCAGATCTCTACCCAACATTCATAATGTTAATTATGTATTTAAACTTCGAATGAAAGAATCCTCTTTAACACAGACCCCCTAGCCTGACCATTAATCCATGAGGGTGAACTTCTAATGGCTCTTAATTAATTATAACAACCATTAAATTAGAACACCACAGTAAAATTTAATAATTACTTCATCTAGCACATTCGAACTCTAATTTGTTTTCATAGTAATAAAATTAAATAACAATTTACTTCAAAACAATTCATAACTCTAACCTGAACCTGATGNTAACGTCTTTTAGCATTTGTCTAGGTTAGAGGGGGGTTTGATCTTCATGTTTGGGTAATTTTAATTATTGGATGTGATTTACATGTTATGATCCCCGTAACTTATGAATCCCGATGGAAAACTTATTTTCACTTCAGGAGCTTTCCCGATGGATAAGTGCACATAAGGGAATGATTAGCTCGGACCTTCATGGGGGGCTTATATCCTAGAGTTGGATGTTGTAACCCTAGCGAGGTGTAAGAAGAGATTGAAGATTTGCACTACAAAGAAAGAATGATGTTTCCTTTGGAGGCACCTCACCTAGCGCCAGGCGAATCTTTCTCTTCCACATGGAGGTTTTCCCTCGACATCACCATCGTGACCTTGGACATTATCCATAGCTAGAGTTTTCATTTTCGAGGAATTTATGAGCCTAATGGCATGTGTGGGCTTCATCTCGAGCCTCTAGAGGCCAAGCGCTCTACATTTTACGCTCAATGTTCCAACTTAGGGCCTCAACATCACACTAGAAGGGAACGATGTCACCCTTGGAGTTGTATTTAGGTGCTAATTAATTTCAATTATGGAAAAATTGGATTTTATAGTAAATTGGATTTTGACCTAAAATTAATTAAGGGTCAATTTATTTTTATAAATAAGGATAAATTACATTCATTTTTACATCACAACTCCTCACACAAGAGGACATGTCTAAAATAATTGGTTTTCCAATTGTCACATTCATCTCTGAGGTAGTTCCAACATGTTCCCCTCTCATGGAGTCATGGTCGTCTTATTTTAACCTCGCTATTCCGTTTATCCTTCAACAATAAATATAAAATATTTTGTTTCATACAAGTGTCATAGTCAACTAGTTAGTTGGGTCAAATCAAATCTCTACCCAACATTCATAATGTTAATTATGCATTTAAACTTGAATGAAAGAATCCTCTTTAACATAGACCCCCTAGCCTGACCATTAATCCATGAGTGTGAACTCCAAACTCCTCCTCAGTAAAATTATTTCACTTTCAATAACTTCTCCTTCCCTCACACTCATAAGGCAGTGTTCATAACAGGAAGAGTTCATTTCTCTTCCAGCATACTAGGCAGTGTCCTGCCTCCTCCCATATGTTATATTTCCAAAAGAAATTGTGCCTAGGTCGTTTTCCGCTTGGGAATTTTCACATCTTTCAAAATACCTATTTTTCAGGGGCTGCTAATGGTCAAATTCTTGATTTGCCAATTGTCACATTCAGCTTTGATGTAGTTCCAACATGTTCTCTTCTCATGGAGTCATGGCCGTCTTATTTTAACCCGACTGTTCAATTTGTCCTTCAACAATAAATATAAAATATTTTTTTTCATACAAGTGTCATAGTCAAATAGTTAGTTGGGTAAAATAAGATCTCTACCAAACATTCATAATCATCGATTACAATTAACWAAATTTGAAATTCAGAATTGCCATAAATGGCAATAATTTTCCAATTTCGAATTTACTAAAAATGGAAATAATTTCCTAAGAAAATTTCATATTTAAAAATATTTTTTTGGGGGGGATGTTACAAGACAAATAAAGAATACAAGACCAATATTGTCCATGGAAAGAAGACCGAGCTATGGCATCAGAGACTGAAAAGAAAATTACACGATAAAGGTATGGTTGAAGGTATGTCTAATTGCATTTTGGGTTTTGATTTCTGTAAACATTGCATATATGGAAAACATAATCGAGTAAGATTACCATCTGGTGCTACAAGAGCAAAGGGGATCTTAGAGTTGATACACAGTGATGTGTTTGGAGCTGTGCATGTTCCATCACTAGGTAATTTTGTGTACTATGTTTCATTCATCGATTATTTCTCAAGGAACACATGTATTTATTTTCTTAGAAAAAAGTCTAAGTTATTTGATAAATTTAAAGTGTTTAAGGATCCGGTAGAAAATTATATAGAGAAGGAAACAACGTTGTTGAGGACAGATAATGGTGGAGAATTCTATGGAAATGAATGAGAAGAATTCTATAAGAAGTGTGGTATAGCAAGGAAGAATACTACTCCATACACACCTCAGCAGAATGGAGTTACAGAAAGGATGAACAAGACACTGATGGAAAAAGAAAAGAGCATGCTCAGTGGTGTCGATTTAGGACAAGAATTCTTGCCAGAGGCAGTGGGTACAACATGTTACCTGGTCAATCGATCATCCTCATTAGCGCTGATGATAAAACTCCACACTAGATATGGACTAGAAAGAAAACCTCTCTTGAACATGTTAGAGTGTTTTCTTGTGATGCTTATGTACATGTTCAAAAATAAAATAGGATTAAGATGGATAAAAAAGATTAAAAGTGTATCTTTATTGGTTTTAAAGATGGTGTGAAAGGTTATAAGCTTTGGAACCTAGAAACCAAGAATACTATTTACAATCGAGATGTTGTTTTAAGAGAGGTAAAATATGTTTCCAAATAGGAATTCCTGCCAAGGCCAGAGGAACCTGAGAAGATAGACTTGGAGTTGGATGATGCAAAATCATAATTATTCGAAGAAGATGAAGGAGAAGAAGAAGAACCTCATACCCCAGTATTCAGGAGATTAGTGAGGGAACGAAGGCAACCAGAAAGGTATAGTCCACCTGATTTTTGTTCCATTTTTTCTTTATCTATTACTGATGATGATCCCAGAACGACCAAGGAAGCAATAAAATCAGAGGATAGTAAACTCTGGAAGAAGGCCATGGTTGAAGAAATGGATGCCTTGAATAAGAATGAGGCCTAACCTTTAATATTCATATTCAAGGCATATGAATAAACTTTTTCTATTAACCTTTTTCCATATTAAACATATTAAATTTAATAAAAAAAAAGTACCTCATACATATTTAAACATATGAAATTCTATCAGCCAATAATTCCAAAAAACATTTGAACAGAGAAGGAGCAGATAGACATATTTGAACAATTTTCAAATAACAAATGGAACAACGAAGTTCCTCACAACCTTAGAACAAAACAATCAATTCATTTATCCCCTTGACCCCCTGGCCTAACCATGAATCCATGGGGGTGAACTCCAAACTCCTCCCCAGTAAAATTATTTCACTTTCAATAACTTCCCCTTGCCTCACACTCAGAAGGCAATGTTCATAACAACAAGAGTTCATTGCTCTTCTAGCATACTAGGCAGCATCCTGCCTCCTCCCATATGTTATATGTCCAAAAGAAATTGTTCTTGGGTCGTTTTCCCCTTGGGAATTTTCACATCTTTCAAAATACCTAATTTTCAGGGGCTGCTAATGGTCAAATTCTTGATTTTCTAATTGTCACATTCAGCTCTCATGTAGTTCCACCATGTTCTCTTCTCATGGAGTCATGGTCCTCTTATTTTAACCTGGCTGTTCCATTTGTCCTTCAACAATAAATATAAAATATTTTGTTTCATACAAGTGTCATAGTAAAATAGTTATTTGGGTCAAATAAGATCTCTACCCAACATTCATAATCATCGATTACAATTAACTAAATTCAAAATTCATAATTTCCATAAATGGCAATAATTTTCAATTTTCGAATTTACTAAAAACGGAAATAATTTCCTCAATAAATTTCAGATTTAAATTTTTTTTTGGGGGGGGGGTTGTTACAAGACAAATAAATAAGACAAGACCAATATTGTCCATGGAAAGAATACCAATCTATGGCATCAGAGACTGGAAATAACACTACACGGTAAAGGTATGGTTGAAGCTATGTCTAATTGCATTCTCGATTTTGATTTCTGTGAACATTGCATATATGGAAAACATAATCGAGTAAGATTCCCATCTCGTGCTACAAGAGAAAAGGGGATCTTAGAGTTGATACATAGTGATGTGTTTGGAACTGTGCATGTTCCATCACTAGGTAATTATGTGTACTATGTTTCAGTATAACACGGGGATTTATTTTCTTAGATAAAAGTCTAAGGTATTTGATACATTTAAAGAGTTTAAGGATCCGGTAGAAAATGATATAGAGCATAAAATAAAGGTGTTGAGGATAGATAATGGTGGAGAATTCTGTAGAAATGAATGTGAAGAATTATGTAAGAAGTGTTGTATAGCAAGGAAGAATACTACTCCATACACACCTCAGCAGAATGGAGTTACAGAAAGGATGAACAAGACACTGATGGAAAAAGAAAGGAGCATGCTCAACGGTGCTGAGTTAGAACAAGAATGATTGCCAGAGGTAGTGGGTACAACATGTTACCTGGTCAATCGATCATCCTCATCAGCGCTGACGATAAAACTCCACACTAGGTATGGACTAGAAAGAAAACCTCTCTTGAACATCTTAGAGTGTTCGCTTGTGATGCTTATGTACATGTTCCAAAATAAAATAGGATTAAGCTGGATAAAAAATATTAAAAGTGTATCTTTATTGGTTTTAAAGATGGTGTGAAAGGTTATAATCCTTTTAACCCAGAAACCAATAATACTATTTACAATTGAGTTGTTATTTTCAGAAAGGTAAAATATGTTTCCAAATAGGAATTCCTACCAAGGTGAGAGGAACCTGAGAAAATAGAGTTGGAGTTGGATGATGCAAAATCGGAATCATTTGAAGAAGATGAAGGAGAAGAATAAGAACCTCATACCTCAGTATTGAGGAGATCAGCGAGGGAAAGAAGGCAACTAGAAAGGTATAGTCCACCTAATTTCCGTTCCAATTTTTCTTTATCTATTACTGATGATGATCCGAGAACGACCAAGGAAGCAGTGAAATCAAAGGATAGTAAACTCTAAAAGAAGGCTATGGTTGAAGAAATGGATGCCTTGGATAAGAATGAGGCATGAGATATAGTTGAGTTGCAAGCTCGAATAAAATCTTTTGGTAGAAAATGGTTGTTTGAGAATAAGTTTAATGCAAAAGGAAAAGTGGAGAAATGCAAAGCTTAGTTTGTAGAAAAGGTTATTCCCACGTAGAGGGAATTGACCTTGGTGAGATTTTTTCTCCTATTTCTAGGTTACCTTCTATTAGATTTCTTTTATCTATTGTTGTTTCTTTTGATCTTGAAGTGGAACAGATGGATGTGAAGACAACATTCCTATAGGGGGATCTAGAAGAAGAAATTTACATGAAGCAGCTAGAAGGCTTTGTGGTGAAGGGAAATAAAGAGTTGGTTTGTAAGCTAAAGAAGTCAATATATGGTCTGAAGCAATCACCTAGGATGTGGTGCCAAAATTTTGACACATACATCCCTACATTGGTAATCACTTCATTTATGTAGTGTTGTATGTTGATAACATGTTCTTGGTAGGAAATAACATGGAGGTTATCAAGGAGGTGAAATCGTAGCTATCCTCCAAATTTGACATGAATGATCTCGGTGATGCTAACTTCATTCTCGGAATGGAGATTAAAAGAGATCATACAAAAAGGAAACTCTGGTTGAATAAGAGAAAATATGTTGAGACAATATTGCAGAGGTTTAATATGCATGGAAGTAAACCGGTCAAGGTTCCTATTCCTATAGGTGTAAATTTATCTGCATATCAGTGTCCCAAGACACACAAAGAAGAAGAGGACATGTCCCATGGTCCATATGTTAGTGGAGTTGGCAGTTTGATGTATGCAATGGTGTTTACTAGACTAGACATTTTACATGCAGTGAGAGTTTTGAGCAGGTATATGAGCATTGGGAAACAGTAAAGAGGGTCTTCAGGTATTTGTGTGGCACTACCAATTATGGATTATGCTACCAAGGAAGACCAATATTGTATAGAGTGGTGGACATACATGGCTTTGTTGATGCAGACTGGGCTAGAGATACGGATCACAGAAGATCTACAAGTCAGTATATGTTTAACCTATTTGGAGGAGCAATCAGTTGGATGAGAAAAAGACACGCTGTAGTGGCACTTTCAACTACAGAAGCTGAATACGTGGAATTCACTCATGCAAGCAAGGAAGCAATATGGTTACATATATTGTGTTTAGGTATTGGGTTGTTGCAACAAGCAGTGAGATTAGATTGTGGCAGTCAGAGTGCAATCTTCCTCGCAAAGAGCCCAACTTATCATTCAAATAAAAAGAATATTGATTTCCAATATCACTTTGTGAGAGACATGGTTGAAGAAAAGAAGGTGTTGCTAGAAAAGGTTGACAATTTGAAGAATCATTTGCAACAATAATTTAATTCAATAGGGTAAATCGCCCAAAATCAAGAGATATCCCACGAGGATATATATATGTAAATATAACTATCTAAATGTTCTTAAATCTGAGGTTTACTTCCAGAATAGTGTTTACTTAATCTAATATTCACTTGCAAATAGAATATCTAGGTGTATATGATGCACCGATCTGGTAGTGATTCCTAGCACAATATAATGAAGTAATAACCTATTTAACACAATTATATTTCCTAATACATTTCCACCATTTCATTTTCATTTCAGCCAAAATACTTAGAAAGGTTTACTCAAGAGTTATAGTTAAACTATGAGGTTCTATCCTCCTTTTCATTACATTCCTCCAAAATTTAATAAAAACATAGTACCTCATTCATATTTAAACATATGAAATCCTATCAGCCAATAATTCCAAAAAACATTTGAACAGAGAAGGAGTAGATAGACATATTTGAACAATTTTCAAACAACAAAAGGAACAACCAAGTTCCTCCCAAACATAGAACAAAACAACCAATTCATTTATCCCCTTTATGCCCTAGCCTAACCATGAATCCATGAGGGTGAAATCCAAACTCCTCCTCAGTAAAAGTATTTCACTTTCAATAACTTCTCCTTGTCTCACACTCAGAAGACAGTGTTCATAACAACAAGAGTTCATTGCTCTTCCAACATACTAGGCAATGTCCTCCCTCCTCCCATATGTTATATGTCCAAAAGAAATTGTTCGTGGGTCATTTTCCCCTTGGAAATTTTCACATCTTTCAAAATCCCTAATTTTCAGGGGATGCTAATGGTCAAATTCTTGATTTGTCAATTGTCACATTTAGCTCTGAGGTAGTTCCAACATGTTCCCCTCTCATGGAGTCATGGTCGTCTTATTTTAACCTGGCTGTTCCATTTGTCCTTCAACAATAAATATAAAATATTTTGTTTCATACAAGTGTCATAGTCAAATAGTTATATGGGTCAAATCATATCTCTACCCAACATTCATAATCATCAATTACAATTAACTAAATTCGAAATTCAGAATTGCCATAAATGGCAATAATTTTCCAATTTCGAATTTACTAAAACCGGAAATAATTTCCTAAGCAAATTTTAGATTTAAAAATAATTTATTTTTGGAGATGTTACAAGACAAATAAAGAAGACAAGACCAATATTGTCCATTGAAATAAGAACAAGCTATGGAATCAGAGACTGGAAAGAACACTACACGGTAAAGGTATGGTTGAAGGTATGTCTAGTTGCATTCTAGATTTTAATTTCTGTGAACATTGCATATATGAAAAACATAATTGATTAAGATTCCTATGTGGTGCTAAAAGAGCAAAGGGGATCTTAGAGTTGATACACAATGATGTGCTTGGAACTGTGCATGTTCCATCACTAGGTAATTATGTGTACTATGTTTCATTCATAGACTATTTCTCAAGGAACACACGGATTTATTTTCTTAGAAAAAATTCTAAGGTATTTGATAAATTTAAAGAGTTTACGGATCCAGTAGAAAATTATATAGAGTATAAAATAAAGTTCTTGAGGACAGATAATGGTGGATAATTCTACGGAAATGAATGCGAAGAATTATGTAAGAAGTGTGGTATAGCAAGGAAGAATACTACTCCATACACACATCAACAGAATGGAGTTATAGAAAGGACGAACATGACACTGATGGAAAAAGAAAGGAGCATGCTCAGCATTACCGAGTTAGGACAAGAATTCTTGCCAAAGGCAGTGGGTACAACATGTTACTTGGTCAATCAATCATCCTCATCAACACTGATGATAAAACTCCACACTAGGTATGGACTAGAAAGAAAACATCTCTTGAACATCTTAGAGTGTTTGCTTGTGATGCTTATGTACATGTTCCAAAATAAAATAGGATTAAGCTGGATAAAAAAGATTAAACATGTATATTTATTGGTTTTAAAGATAGTGTCAAAGGTTATAAGCTTTGGAACCCAGAAACCAAGAATACTTTTTATAATCGAGATGTTGTTTTCAGAGAGGTAAAATATGTTTCCAAACAAGAATTCCTACCAAGGCCAGAGGAACCTGAGCAAATAGAGTTGGAGTTGGATGATGAAAAATCAGAATAATTTGAAGAAGATGAAGCAAAAGAAGAAGAACCTCATAGCGCAGTATTGAGGAGATCAATGAGGGAAAGAAGGCAACCAGAAAGGTATAGTCCACTTGATTTTTGCTCCAATTTTTCTTTATCTATTACTGATGATGATACCAGAACGACCAAGGAAGCAATGGGATCAGAGGACAGTAAACTCTCGAAGAAGGCCATGGTTGAAGAAATACATGCCTTGGATAAGAATGAGGCATGAGATATAGTTGAGTTGCAAGCTCAAATAAAATCTTTTGGTATAAAATGGTTGTTTAAGAATAAGTTTAATGCAAAAGGAAAAGTGGAGAAATACAAAGCTCGGTTAGTAGAAAAAATTATTCCCAGGTAGAGGGAATTGACCCTCGTGAGATTTTTTCTCCTGTTTGTAAGTTAACTTCTATTAGATTTCTTTTATCTATTGTCGTTTCTTTTGATCCTGAAGTGGAATAGATGGATGTGAAGACAACATTCCTATAAGGGGATATGGAAGAAGAAATCTACATGAACCAGCCAGAAGGCTTTGTAGTGAAGGGAAATAAAGATTTGGTCTATAAGCTAAAGAGGTCAGTATATGGTATGAAGCAATCACCTAGGATGAAGTACCAAAATTCTGACACATACATCCTTGTATTGGGATTTGTTAGAAGCATGGTTGATCACTGTGTATATTCCAAGTAGGTTGGTAATCACTTCATTTATGTAGCAATGTATGTTGATAACATGTTGTTAGTAGGAAATAACATGGAGGTTATCAAGGAGGTGAAATCACGGCTATCCTCCAAATTTGACATGACAGATCTCGGTGATGCTAACTTCATTCTCGGAATGGAGATGAAAAGAGATCATGCAAAAAGGAAACTCTGGTTGAATAACAGAAAATATGTTCAGACGATATTGCAGAGGTTTAATATGCATGGAAGTAAACTTGTCAAGGTTCATATTCCTATAGGCTTAAAGTTATCTGCATATTAGTGTCCCAAGACACACGAAGAAGAAGATGACATGTCCCATGTTCCATATGCTAGTGCAGTTGGAAGTTTGATGTATGCAATTTTTTTTACTAGACCATTCATCTCATATGCAGTGAGAGTTTTGAGTAGGTATATGAGCATTGAGCAACAGTAAAGAAGGTCATCGGGTATTTCTGTGGCACTACCAATTATGGATTGTGCTACAAAAGGAAGACTAAGATATGATAGAGTGGTGGACACACATGGCTTTGTTGATGCAGACTGGGCTGGAGATATGGATCACAGAAGATCTAAAAGTCAGTATGTGTTTAACCTATTTGGAGGAGCAATCAGTTGGACGAGCAAAAGACATGTTGCAGTGGCACTTTCAACTACAAAAGTTGAATACATGGAATCCACTCATGCAAGCAAGGAAGCAGTATGGTTACATATATTGTGTTTAGGTATTGGGTTGTTACAACAAGCAGTGAGATTAGATTGTGAGAGTCAGAGTGCAATCTTCCTCACAAAGAGCCCAACTTATCATTCAAATACAAAGCATATTGATTTCTAGTATCACTTTCTGAGAGACATGGTTGAAGAAAAGAATGTGTTGCTCGAAAAGGTTGACATTTTGAAGAATGTTGCAGATTCATTCAAAAAGTGAGTGAGAACAAAAAAGTTCTCCTAGTGTAGAGTAACAATGCGCATTGCTTCGCTAGATTGTTGACTATATAATCCCGTGGACCCTTGGATGCAAAGAAAACAACAAGTGGGAGTATGTTGGGTATGTGTTATATTCTTTGCATGTGTGTGTGTGTGGGCACATCAGATTCGACAATTGCTTCTGACGATCCCTCCCTAGTAGTATTCTCTGTTTCATGTGCGTAGGGTTCTTCCTAGGCGGTCCCATGGGGGGCATGTATGCCCCCCTAGTTACACGTGGCATTCAGGGCAGCGGCCCAAATTTTATTTTAGGGGCGTTTTTTCTACTTTAGTGGATTTTTCTATTTTTAGCAGTTTTCTAAATTAATCCTGGATTAAGGTATAAGGGTTTTGGTATCTACGGAATACCTAAAAACATTGTATATATATTGTATGGTAAATCGTTAAATTAATACAATGAATCTCTTGGTTAAGGGTTTCTCGTATAAATCTTTGTGTGCTATGTGTATGAGCCATTTATTAATTTATGCTTTGCTTAAGAATCTATATGCATTTCTTTACTTCATAGGTTTAAAACTTACAAAAAGGGGTTTGTGTGGGCCAAGTTGTTTTTCTTTATGCATGCTAGGGGCATGCGGGCTCGATGTTGTGCTATGCATCAATGAAAATTATTACATGTTTATGAAGTACAATCTCAGAAGGTATAGATAACATAGTTGAATTCATTGTGCTATGGGATTTATTGGAGATAGTAATAAAAAATGACATCATAAGTCTCTCTGTTGAACGAAAAACCTAAAGGATGGATAATTTGGAAAATTAGAGCTCCATCCAAATGCAAAATCACTCTATAGTTAGATTTAAACAAAAAATTACTTACTTGGGATAACAGTATCAAAAGGGGATAGTCTCGGCCAAGACGTTGTCCCTTATGCATGCCACCGGAATCCACGCATATGCGGGATTGGAGTTGTGCTACACATCAATCACAATCATTACATGTTTATCCGATACGTTTTGGGAGCAGGTACAGATAACAGAGATGAATTCATCCCTCTATGGACTTTATAAACAAAAAGGGACATCAAAAATCTCCAATTGATGGGTGCTCAAAACTTGTCATCCACTAGACAAGGAAGAAAAATGCGGCACAAGATTTGAGATTGGCCTTAATTATGCTGGAAATTAAATAAACTTGCCTTCTAGTCCTTTCAATGGTTATCATTCAACTATATAATATGTGAGCTAAACGTAAAGGAAGATGAACTCTAGAAAGAGACCCTCTATGAATTTATAGATGGAGAAGTAACATAGGCAATGGAGTTTCCATTTTGAGAACATATAAAGTGTGTATAATGTATTGTATATGGTTATGATAGTCTTATAAACTATAAATTTTTTTATTATCAGTGTAGTGAAATCATAGTCACCCCTCCGAGACCGACACACCCATATAATTTGGATTCATTTTTCATTATTAATTAAGCTTTATTAAAACCTTCCAAGCCGACACAACCATATAATATGTATGCATTTTCCGTCATTAATTAAAACTCAACTTAATTTAATTTAAGCAAAGGAAGTAAAGTGGCCTCTTCTTATAAAGTCAAAGGCATTCCAATTTTCCGGTCATCAATTTTGATTTTAATTGTCATTAGGGTTTACAGTTTTAGTAAGGAAGCCGTTAWTTTTTAACATATGGAAATGGAAGGACAAGGACAACCACGAATTTAGAGAATTATTAGCTCAAATGCAGGGCAAATTTAGAGAATTATTAGCTCAAATGCAGGAGATTATTAGAGAAGTTGGGGAGCTTGAAGAACGATGGCAGGGTCTTAATCCCGAACGTAGAAGAACCGAAAGGCAGGAGATGATAATACAAGTTCTCGAACGATGGCAACGTTTTCCTCATCATGCTCCCGAGCAAATGCATGTAGAGTTAGATCGGAGAATAATAGAACTCGGCGAACGGGGTCAACGTTTTACAGCTATTGCGGCTGCCTCGCATAACCATTCCAGAGGGGCATCCCCATAATGAACATTGCACAGTTTGCCGAGACGAATTTCTATTGGGCCCATTGTCCAATATGTCCAACCAAATTGTCCAATATGCCGAACGGACAATTGTCCATTATAAATCAGGCACGGGAAAGACGCAGGGCCGTCGGGCGATTAATGCCTCCGGCACAGGAAGCTATTTCACGGAACCATATTAGTGATCACAATTGCATTACTTCTACGTGCCCAATTTGCCTTGAAGATTTCAAATTGGGAGAAGAGGCGGGTCGACTCCATTGCGGTCATATATACCACCAAATTTGCATTTCGATATCGATGAGATTGACGAACAGCTGTCCCCTAGAGAATTTCAGTAGATTATTAGTGTTTTTAAATTCAAATTTTAGTTGTCCAATAGATGCGAATATTTAAAGACGATGGTAAAATAGGGTTAGGATGCATCAACCCTGTTTCTTTAACATTTTATCTCTGCATTTGTATTTATTTTGAAATCTAAGTTAAATAGATTGAAGTCGTCTATCATGGCATACAAATGTTCTTCTGTGAGGTCATTTTGCCTCCTTTTGCATCTTGAGCTCTTCTGTGACACCATTTTTCAGACACTGCTGCATTAAGCCCGACTCCGAAGGCGGAAAGAAGGAACAAGCTGAAGTCTTGGATTGAAGTTTCTGCAAGTATAATTAATGCTGTGATGTATCTTTAAATGTAATGTTGTATACCTTAACTTATTAAAAAATAACTGGATAATAAATATCTGAAATTTAAAAAAAATATAATTAATGTGATGTATCTTTAAATGCAATGGTGTACATCTTAGCTTATTAAAAAATAATTGGATAATAAATATCTGAAATTTAAAAACAAATAGGTGATTTGGATAATGATAGTTCATTTGGTTTTTTTATTATTATTCATGGAAATTTGTTAGTTTTTCTTCATAGATGTCTCTTACTATCATATTGACAATATGTAAGACTCTTGAGGGATTAGAGAGCAAATAGATCTTATTGACAATATGTAAGACACTCGAGGGACTGGAGAGCAGATACATCTTTGATTTAGATAATTCATGGAAGTCTACAAATTCGATGAAAGAAAAACTAATAGATAGAATACCTTTTTAGTAAGTCAAGGATTTCAAAAGAACAAACCCTAGTTACTCTCATAAGGAAGTGAATTGGAACTTTTGTTCTAAAAAAAAATTATTTCAGTGTTTAGCTTACCTATTGAAAATGTTTTCTTTGTCCCCAAAGTCTTTTTGTATACTAGGGTGCTGAATTTTTGTTATAATAAAAGAATAAAGTTAGGGTGTGGGTGAAAGTTAAATGAGATAAAAAAAAGGCGGCCATTGAGGATTAAAAAAAAGAAGACAAAGGTAAAAATTTTAGAGAAATAAGGAAATAACCTACACCCATTTTTTTTTATTAGTATTGATTTATTTTAGTATAAATTCAAATTTTAATGGATTTCACAAGTAATCTAGGGAAAACAAAGGGATGAATGCTGGGAAGTAGGCAACCAACATAGAATGTCTTCTAAGAACGCATGTCATGAAAACTGCCCAATGAAATAACTTTGCATAATTGAGGAAAAAGGAGAACTATGCATAAAACATTGACCAATTTATTACAATAAAGTGATGGGATTTGTGAATCCATTCATGGAGAGAAGATTGAAGATCATAAAATTGTTAACTCGGATATGTTCTCAATCCTTTTCATTGTTGTTCATATTGGTTCATTCTCAAGGGCTTTATATATTTTTTCCAAGTTATATTTGAGCTTGTTGGTGAAGATTTTTCTCAAGTGGAATACCTTCTTGTAGTGTTTTTGTCTTCATACATTATATTGGTCATTGTCATCTTAACCCTAATCCTTAAGATGAGAATGACCAATTCTTATAGGGTAATAATTCATGACCTCATAAGCCATATGGCTAACAAGAGATTTGTCTTCTTCAAAGAACTATGGAAAAAACCCTAAAATTCAAAATATTTTTATTGTTGTTGGTTTAGAAAGAAATCTAATGCTGAAAAATCAAAGAAAAATATTAATTCAAATTTCTAGACTCAATGGTTTGTTCCAATTTCTAGACTTCTTTAATCAAGGGTTTGTGCATAATTGTTTATCTCTAACCCTAATAAGGAAAAGTGGCCCTATAGAAGTGTGTTGTAAGGTTTTATATAATATTATATGGGCTCATTTGAAGCCCTCTCCCAAATCTAGATAATATATAACAATAACAAAAAAATAGATTTGAAGAAACCCTAAGGTTAGGATTTGGTGTTTAACTTTGCATCTTTGCTTACACCGAGCTTATATTTAATTTCTAGATTGTTATTAAAATTATGTGTTACCTATCTAGTGTTGAAATTGATTTGTAAGTGGTTATAATTAAATATAGTTTATTTGGAGATTTCATTGGTGAATTCCAAGATTTCATCATCATTTTATCAAGTTCTTTCTTATTTCATTGTTATCAATATTTAGATCTTCATCCTAACACTTATCAGTTGTTTATTTCATTCCATATGTATTTCCCTTGGTAAATTATGCAAGATGTCTTACTTACAAGTGGATTTTCATTCTCTTGGATGATTCTCTCTTCAATTCAAATATGAAATTTCTATGCTCATTTACCATAAAAAAAAAAATAGAAGTTGTGGACTAACATGATATTATCTAAATTCTATCATATAATAGAATAGTAACCAAAACACAAATTCGACCATTGAATCGTGCTAGTTGATTAAACTTTTTGTGCCCTAAAGTAGATTAATCTTGGTTTTTAACTCTTTGAAGTTTTATTTGTTGAGTGTAATTTCAAATATAAGGTTTTTAACATTGTTTATATTTCATATTA